>BPLR01008729.1:0-89519 GCA_021605095.1 Caerostris extrusa | reverse complement strand
CACAGCACACATTATTCCACAATGCTCTATGTACAAAGCTCTAAATTTCCATGGACACATCCTTCAACAAGGGTTCTCCTAAAATCTCCACACGTATCAAATTTCACTCCACAACTTCTCCGTGCCTCCTCCCCCAAGCTTGCCCCCCTGGGTTTAGCCCCGATCTCCAAATCAATCAAAAAGCACTACATGATGCCCGACCAACATCTGTACATCCCGACACGTAATAAAATGTTTGTTGCCGATAAAAGAAACAGAAAAAGAATCTTCTTCTAGTGGCAGTTCTTCTCCTGGCTGTCGTGGATGGCTGAGAGAAATGATGAATCAGGGTTATGTGACAGTAGCATATGTCGTTTCGAGATTTCCCCAGATATAATATCCAGTCGTCGATGTTCTTGGAAGTGTATGTCGTCTTTACTATCTTGCATATTGATGTTACATAAGAAAAGAAAACCGGCCAGCTATTACTTGGGGGAGATTTCGATTTGCCTAACACCAACCCATATGAAAGTTATGCCGGAAAAGAATTCCTTTTTTGTTTGTTTTGGCATTCGTTTTGGCATTTGTTGGCATCGCTTTGAAATCTTGTGTGGAAGTTTTGCGCAGAGTTTTTAAGTTCATTTTTATTCAAAGTTGTTGAATGTTTAAATATTTTGAAAAGCTTTATGAATTATTAATAAATAGGGTTTTATGATATTAGTTTTTTATTTATTTATTTTGCGATCTGTATATTTAAAAATTCTTGATGTTATGAAATTTCTTTTGTTTTTGCTTAATACTTTTCTAGCTAAGCTTTTTATTAATATTTTTATTTTTATTTAATCAACAAGAAAATGCTTTCAATAAGTTGATATAACTTTTACTATAAATATTTACAACAAAAGATTCTAAATATTTAAAGTTCATTAAATTTAACTACTTAGAGTCTGTTATTCAAAATATGTAAAACAAAATTAATAAACGTTATATGAATTAGTTAAAAATATTATATTGAAATCTAAACTGGAAGTAAATAACATAATTCAATCTTCCCAATATAAAATTATAAAAAGAAGAAATAAGATAATTTTTTATTTATATTTGTATTAAAAGAATTAATTTTTGTTTGTTTGACATCGTTTTTGGCATTTGTCTGGAATCTTTTTGAAATCTTGTGGAATTTTAACGCCAAGTTTTAAGTTCAGTTTTTATTTAAAACTGCTGAATGTTTAAATATTTTGACTGCCTGTTGAAATATTAATAAATAGGGTTTTATTATATTAGGTTTATATATATCTATTGCTCTGAATGGTTTAAAAATCTTGATACTATTAAGATTGTTTTGTTTTGCTCAGTTAAAATTAATTTTTAACTAAGCTCTTATATTATTATTTTTATTTTTCCGGTAATAATAAGGATGAAATGAGTTTATATACTTTAACAACTTAGAATCTTTTATTCAAAGTATTCATAACAAAATTTGTAAATTTTATGTTAATTAGTTAAAAAAAGTGTGAGATTTAAATCTAAACTGAGTAAATACTGTAATTTAATATTCCCAATATGATACTAAAATTATAAAAGGTGAAATATATTGTATTTTTAAAATATCTAAACATGTTTCAAATATATAAAAATTATCAAATAATATAAAATTGCTTAAATAAATGAATTTGTTATTTTAGTAACAAAACAGCTAGTTTTGTGAATTAATTACGTAATTTCTAAATAAAATTTCCCTGAAACATGAAACTCTGTCAATATAGTGAGGTTATAAATAAATCTTATTACTTTGTTGTTTTTAATTTAGATCTACCTATTAGAAATAAAAATAATATACTTAATTAGATTTTATCATTTTATATGTTGATCTAAAAGTTTTCATCCAAACAAATTTAGGAAAATCTTATTTATCTTAAATTATATACACTAAATGCAATAAAACAAATTTTTAATTATATCATTTATTTATATTTAAAAAATAATTATTAAGATACAATTTTTCATATCTAATTAATTATATGGCTTATATGATAAATAAAAATATTGTACATATTAGATTTTCTAAATTTTTATAAGTTGATCTAAAAGTCTTGCACCAAAATATATTTTTGGGATAATCCTATTTATCTTAAATTAAATACCTATTTAAGAAAACGAATTTTTTTAATTATATCTTTTATTCATATTTTATAATTATTTGTTAAGATAAAATTTTCATATCTAATTAACCATATGGATTATATATGATAATAAAAATAATACACATAATTTTATTTTCTAATTTTATATGTTGATCTTAAAAGTTTTTAGCCAAGCAAATTTAGAAAAGTGATGTTTATCTTAAGTTATATACACTTAATGTAATAAACACTAATTTTTTTAATTATATCTTTTATTTATAAAACAAATATTTGTTAAAATAACATTTTTATATATAATTAACTATATCGATTATATAAAATATAATATGTTTTCCAAATAATATATGATTTCTTATTTATTTGGCTTCTTATTTTTTTCGAATGTAATTTAAAAAAAAATTCTCTATTTTCTATGCCAGAAGCAAGGGTTGAACCGCTATTACTCATTTAGCATTACACAAAAAGGCTCATGCAGCCTGAAGATATGCTACTGACGCAATTAATACCCCCCCACAATGCTCTACGTTCATTTTGGACTATAACATACGGTTTAATATATAAAGAGTTCTAGTTTGGTTTCTTATATAAAGAATTCTTTTTTGACTGTTAATTATATTATTATATTGTTTTTTTCTATGTCAAGTATTGTAAGATTTCTTAAATCTTGTTAACATTTTTGTCTTTATTTGATATTAAAAAGAATTTTCGTAAAAAATTAAATATATATATATATATATATTATTTTTGTACTTTATGCTTTCCTTTAAAAAATTGCACTATATTATATCAGAAGAGAGAGAGAGAGAAACCACTAGGTTAACAGATTTAGAAGCATAACCTGTATTCTAATCTTCCATCTTTAGGTAAGTACCCCATAACCATTATTGGAAAACAGTTGGGAATTGAATCGGAAAAGCGTTTAAGGCTGTCTTTTTCCAGCAGTTGGTCTATTCTTCTCATAATGGAATCCACAGTCTCTTGGTTGTTGAGTGAAAACTAATGTTCAGGAGATAACGAAACGAAAGTGAAGAAGTGTTTTTGTAGTTTGTGAGACACTGGAACATCCTGTTCGGTTTCTGAAGATGTAAGACCTGATTTCAAAAGTCAATTGTGTTTGAAAAATTATATAGTAAGCCATTTCAGGTATTTCATGGGTACACTCGAGAGGAATTTTATAAAAACTTTTCCCACAATAATTTTAAAATGTGTTTTTGCATTTGAGAGAAAACTGAAAAAAGGCAAAGGTAATTTTTTGAAGTAATTCTATTAAAAAAATTTCTTTGAATTATTTTAGTTTTAAATTTAACTTACATAATTTTTATTCTATCTACATAATTAGTTTAATCCACACTTCTGCCACACAAATTTTAATATCAGTAAGTGGGGTCAATTGGCAGATTATTTTTTTCAAAATATCTCTGCAGAAATATCTTAAATATGGGATAAAAATTATGTTAATTAAAGGATATATATTATACTACATATGTTCGATTATGGATGCTTGTAATATTACACATGAATGTTGTTAATATGTACGATGTTTATAATATTTCGATTACGATGTTTGTAATATTACACATAATAGATTACATTATGGATGTTTGTAATATTGTTTTGTATAATATGAATGTAATAAAGAAAGAGATATTGTGAAACCTTTTAATTGCTTATATATTTAGGTTAAACATTTATTAACATTCATCACAATTTACATTTACATGGAAATCAGAAATAAGATCCTGTTGTGAAATAAAGAAAAATAATTCATTATTATAAATTTTTTTTTTGTTTAAAATAAATAATTTATGTACTTGTTTTAAAATGCATTATCCCTTCACAAAAACCAAATTTCATTTAATAAAAAAGAAACATTTTAATGCATTATACATTTTAATTATTAATTTAGTCAAAGTTAGAATAGTTTAGATTAGTTTAGTTACTTCAGGGTTAAACTTGCTAGTCTGTCCTATTTAATTTATTATTCAGCAAGAAAACTTCCCTTTAGAAATATATTTAAAATTAAATTAAAAGTAACTAATATAAAAACCTATATATATATATATATATATATATGATGTATTGATGACTTTTGTCTGTTACTATAAAATCAGATATCGACAAGTTTAAAAGAACAATACATTTTTTAGCGCTCAATGAAAATATAAAATAATTTATAAACAGGAATTTGTACATAAAAGGAACATTTCTATGGTTTAAAAAGGTTTTTGATTATTAAATGTATCTAAAATTTTGAAAAAAAAAAGATTTCCAAATAAATGTTCAATATCCTTGTTTTAATTTTACATTTTTGTCATGAAAATACTCTTTTACCATGTTTTTAGTGTCCAATGTAAAAAAAATATATCTAAACATAATTTGAAAAAATAAAAGAGACTGCAATATATAAAAAAAAGTAATTCTATATTCTTCTTCTTTTGAATAATATGAATAATCTTTAAATAATGAGAATAAACCACTTATCTTTTTACATGATTATTTAAAACTTACATATTATATCAAATGGAGTTTTTTTAATAACATGAAATATGTAAATTTAAAACTCAATACACAATTCTTTAAATACAATAAATATACAATCATTTAAATAACATTTTTGTATATTTTAATGCCGAATTTATTTCCAAGATACATAAAACCGTGTACAAACATTGGACATGAAAGGATAATGTTTAGTTCCGTAGATATTTATTACAATTTATGCAGTATACAAAGACCACGCACCAGTTTTATCTAAAACGTATCCCAGTATGTATGATCAGGGTTTATTTATGTAGATTATGCCGCTAGACAATATGCCCTTTAATGTATGAGACCGAAAAGTGGAAGATAGACACGGCCACTGGACATTCGAAACGCATTCACTGCCAGTGGTAAATGACACGCAAATGATTCAGATAAAACATTTCGCGTGTTTTAGTACACAGAATTCTAGGAATTGGTGGCCGAATTCTAGATTTAGCTGGTTGAAGTTCCCAGTTCCCTAAATCCAAGTTGTATGGGAATTTTTGTCCGTAGCTGGAATGTTTTTATCAAATGCTATTGATGTTGTATTTGTTTGTAGGTATAATTTTTATGTGCGCTTATATAATATTTAGAATATATATTTACCAGAAAAATTCAAAGAAAATCTTATATTTACAAATTATAAAAATGCAGTATTTTAGAATGATTTATTTAAGGTGTTATTGAAGTTGAGGCCATTTTTAGTGGGATTTATCAGTAGACTAACGTTTTGGATATTATGTTTATCAGTTATCAATAGATTGACAATTATTCCTTCTAAGTGTAAAGAAGTTGAGGGCGTTTATTAAATATTAGTGTTACATTTTAACAGCATAAACTACAACAGCGTAAACAACATTATGCAAAATATAAAGGCTCCTCTTTAAATACTTTTCAAATTATATTATTAAAAACTTTATTAAATGAATGAATGTCAGAAAATTATTTTTTCAATTTTTGTAATATAACAACAGAAAGACTTTATTTACAAAACTATTTTTCGACTAGTTTTGTAAATAAAGTCTTTTACTAGTTTTAAATAAAATTTACTAAATGGACGTTAGAACATTATTCAAATCTGTTCAATTTTTTAATTTCTAGAAACGCTTTACTTACAGCAATCTGTAAAACTGGCTTTTTGCACTAAGAACACCCATGCAAAGAAACTACATAAATTCGATAGAAATTCGTTAGAGCTTAATTCAAATCGATTCAATTATTTGATTTCAAGAATCACTTTACTTATAGTAATCTGTGAAACTGGCTTTTCTGCACTAAGAATCTCCATGTAAAGAACCATCACATAAATGGGAGTGCTTTAGATCTGAATTCAAATGGATTCATTTCTGAAAGTAAAGTTTCACAAAATGTAATTTACCAGTCTCTCTGATTAAATAAATGTCTTTCTTGTAGAGATTTTATTTTTCTTGAAAAATTTTCTAAAAAATAATAATGATAAAGGACGTCATAGCTCCTTATGTGTTATTATTCACATTACAGAATCATAATTCTAATTTAATCAATTTTTTCAACAATAATTTGTTTAAACATTTGAATAAACGATAGTACGAATTATTTAAGAAAATTTCCTTAGAGTAATTATGAGGGTTAGTTATGATGTTTTTTAATATTATTTTCGTTTTAAATATTTATTATATACTGTTAAAATTTAATTTTCTTATTTGAAATTTCGTTTTATTACATTCACATATTATTTTGATGTATCAAAAATAAATGAAAGATTTATGTGTTATTTTTATTGTCAATTTTGTTATGGCTTTGATTAATTAAAAATGGGCAGTAGAAATGACTGTTATATTAAAAAATTCAAAGCAGTTTACATGATCATTATATTTATTAAATAATATTAATTTTTAATGTGTTAGATTAACATGTAGCAATTTACATAAAAAAACCTGTCTGATGGTGTTGGTTCCATACATTCATTATATATTATGGCTTTATCTATTTTCTTTTAATTCTGAGATTTTTAATAATACTTCGTTTTTTTTTTTTTATAAAAATATCATCAAATTAAATTCTTTTAAAAACTATAAAATTCTATTAACTATAAATAAATACTAAAATTCTATTATTTTTTAGTTATTTTTATTGTTAAACTTGATATGGTTTTTATAATTTGGCAAAGGACAGGAGAAATTAATTTTGAATTAAAAAATAAAGGCAGTTTACATGGTCATTATTTTAATTAAATATTATTAATTTTTTATGTGCTCGATTAATATGTAGCAATTTATATAAAAAATGTATAATGATGCTGGTTTCATACATTCTATAAGTTATGCTTTCATTTATTTTCCGTGTTTTTTAATGGAACTTCATATGTTTTTTGTTTTCTTAAAAGATCATCAAATTAAATTGTATTAGAAGTTCTAAAGAAAAAAAAATGACTCAGATTTCACTTGTTGCCATTTATCCACGTATTGCAATTTTATTTAAAAAATTCATATTTTAAACAAATAGAAATAAGATTATTTATCTTCAAGTTATAAAAAATGTAATAATTTAACAAACCCAACTATTCTGAATTTTAACTAAATTATAAACAAAATAAATATTTTCTAAAAATAAAAAACATTCTTTAAAGAAGTGTCATGTCTTAAATAGCAAGTGAAAGTAAATTTTTATTTATTTAAGCTGTCTGGAAACTAATCCATGAATTATTTTCAATTTAATTTTTAGATCAAACAGTTTTTCACAAAAAAAAAAAAAAAGAGTTAAAAAAAAAAAGGACGAGAGAGCTTATAAAAGTTGTTTGATGTAAGAATATTTTAGAAAATTCAGGTTTCGACGGCTTAAAAACTATAGGAACCTTTCTATAATATTAGAAGCTAACAGCAGCAAATACTGGGAAATTCCTCCGGGCTACAGAATGTGTCCATGAAATTTAAAACAAGAAAACTAAATAAAATGCTTTAAAAACAGTTTCTGCTAAACTTCCTTCAGCTTAAATCTAAAAAGGCGATTTTCGCTGTTAAAGGAAAATGTTTGAGTCTCACGTTCACGAAGTCAGGCAAAAAAATATTGGAGCATAACAGAAAAAAATAATCAGGGGGCTAAAGCAGATATTTCTTTTGATATTTCGCTACAAAATTTCTGATACTGAAACGTGTTTCATCATTATTTTTATTATAGATTTGTTAAATGGTCAGAAAGCGAAATAGTTTACTGTTTTAGTATTTTGAGTTTTTATGTTAGAATTGAATTTCATCTATAAGCTTTTGAACAGTATTTTAGGTTAATCTCACCCCAATTTTTATAAGAAAATAAATAATCAATTATATTGGTATTAAAATAGTTTAAATAAACAAATTTGATAAATTAAATTATTTCAAAATCCATGTGTAATTAATGTTTTATTCCTTCTTCATATATTATTCAACTGTTGAATAATAATAATTATATTCTACTTTCTTATTTTCCTGAACTCTTCAACCATATTACTTTTAAGTTACCATCAATAAATTACGATTTAAAAAAATATAGGAACAATAAAATTGAAAAAGAGTAAAAAATTATAAAATTAAGTTAAAAACTCTTTTATTTGTGAAATTAATGGCACAAATTCATGATATTAGTAGAAAATCTATAAGTTCTTTAATATAAATTTTTATTAAGTTTATTTTAAATGTTTTCTTTTTATTTATAGGAAAATGTACTACTGACAAGAGAGATGTACAACCAAGTGCAAAAGAAATTTATTTTCTAAAATAATCTATTTCCTTTAAAATTTTCTCAATTGCTTAAATAATTATAAATAATAAATCTTTTTTTTTTTTAAACTTGTATAATAATTCTATATTATTATTATTGTCACAAAAAATATAGTTTTTAAGTGTTCAATAACTCTGAGTTTAATTTTTAAATTTGAGTATGATAATTTGCATAATTAAATAGTATTTACATCAATACATAGGCTTGAAAAATAAATAAAGAATAATTTTATCTTAAAATTGGAATAAGAAAGATACTTGATAGATAAAAAATTATTGAGCTATATAAAAAAAATATTGTGAAATTGTCTAATTTGGTGATTCCTGACAATCAAGTTTTATTAAAATCTCTTCAATTATATTAGTCGAACAACTTTATAAAAAAGTAATGATCTAAATTTATATTTAAAATTATTTAGAAAAATGTGATTAAATTAATTGACTTTATAATAATATCATTTTGTATTAAACTCAATTTATCTACTTCAATTACTGCTATGTAAAAGCTTTTTAATATTTATTTACTTAAAAATATTGTAAACATACATTTTAATTAACTTTTAAAGCTTTAAAATGCATTAATAAATGTAATGAAAATAATTTACAACAATTAAATAATATTTTTAAAAATAATTTTATCTAAAAATGCTAATATTTATTGGTTGCAATTCATGTCTTTGCAATTCAATTATATTAGTCATATCACTTTATAAAAATTAACATTGTAGATTTATAATTAAATCTATTTAGAAAATTTTGAAATGAAATTGCCATAAAGTCAATTTATCTAAATAAATTTACTTTAAAATTATTTCATTTTGTATTAAGCTCAATTTATCTACTTCATTTATTGCTACGTACAAGATATTTTAATATTTATTTACTTAAATTTATTGAAACTATATATTTTAATTACCTTTAAAGTTTCAAAATGCAGTAATAATTATAATGAAAAAGAATTTGAAACAAATAAATAGTACTTTTAAAAATTATATTAATTAACAATGCTAATATTTATTGGTTGCAATTCGTGTCTGTGTAATTCAATCAAATTTGAAATAAAACAAAGAACAATCTTAAAATTTAATTTAAGTATTCTTATTTTCTGTGCTACCTAGTTTGTTTGGTGAGATTGATTTTTGTGTTAAAGAAAATATTTTTACAGAGAAGATTATATAAACCAAAGACATACTTTATAATGAAAACATTCATAGATAAATAATTTTAATATATATATATATAATATTTACAAAAGCTAGAAAGAAAAAAAGAAAAAAAAGTATCGTTCTGTTTTCAAAAGTCGCTGATCTGGTAAAAACTTTTTCCTACGAAGATATGGGCATCAAAAGTTGCGAGAAATTTATGGATATATGAAATGTAAATATAAATCAACTGAACATGAAAAAGAAGGGAAAATAAAAATAAAAAAACGTTCGTTCTGAAATTAAATTTTCTTGGCTCAATTTATTTTATGCATCTATTGCTCCTGTTGCGTGTTTTAGTTTGGTTCTTCCCCCCCTTTTTTTTTTATTTTCTTCTTTTTTTTTTTACATCTTTTTTTTTTTTTGCTGCTATTACTTTGCATGAAAGTCGATAAATAAAATATAGTCTTCGAAAATGTTACGTTTTGTGATGTTGGTCACCAGATGGCGCTATATCGAAGTGAAAGTCGAAGTTGAACTGCACCGTTTTCCCAATAGGCAGGAATGTTAGCCGAAATAGGAATAAAAAATAAAATAAAATGTCCAAAAGATAAAAAGTTGACAAAAAAAAAAAATTGTTCATTCTCGCAGCTGTTTCGTAAAATTTTTTTGGTTCATCAGTTTCTCAAGAAAAACCTTGAAAGAATAAAAAAAAAAAAAAAAAAAAAAAGGGTAAAAAAAATATAAGGAAAATAAAAAAAAAGAAGAAATAGTTTGAAAAAAGGAGACAGTTTCTTCAAAGAGAAGGAGCTATCGATAGATTCAAATTAATTTACCGTACAAATCACTGAGCAGAAAAAAAAGTTAAAAGAACTTTCTATCGCTCGCTAGTCTTTCATATCTGTCTATTTCAGCTTGTAAGTCAGTATTTGATGAAGTTTTAATAAATTTTTATCAAATATGTATTAGAGTTTGAAAAGAAATATGTTTACATCAAAGTATGTTAGGAAGGGGATTTAAATAAACGTAAATTATGACATGGAATTTATAATTATTTATAGTTGTTAAGTAAAGTTAAAATTTATAAAAAAAACAAATTATTAGAGTAATTTTAAAGGTATGCTAAAAAGGAATTGTACAATAATGACAAACGTTTAGGTTTTCTAGGCGAATTAATAAAAAGTAAAAAATTTAATTAATTAAAAATTTTGAATTGTATGAAAAGAATTAGTTAAATTTGTTTCTGAAGACTACCTACTGTCATATTCTGATCGTGATATTTCCGATAGCTAGTTTGTAGGAATGTTGTTTGAGGCATGATGGCCGGGTGACTAGCGCTCTGGCCCTCGATGCCATGGATATTTTGTAGTAGTTCGGAGTTGTTTGTTGTGGTTTGGAATCCACTTCAAACTGTGGGTCCCAGTCTAATATGATCGTAGAACGTTGTGGGGCTAAAGTTACTCGCGTCCGTAGCATATCTTCTGTTACACGTGCCCTCTGGGAAATAAAATGAGTAACAACGTTCGTCAGTGCAGCCCACAGAACATGCCTTCTTCAAAGCTAGTTTGTATTGGGCTGCTCACAAGGACATGGTCAATACGACCCAGTTCTCGACGCAATTAAAAAAAAAACAGTTTGTAAGAAGATTCATGTTCAGCTCTTGTAGATTTGTTTACTGGGTCCCTTTTTTTGTAAATCTGATATATTTGATGACAACTGTGAAAGACTTCCCCGTTGTTGACATTCTGAGTGTTTTCAAGTTTTTTAACAAAACAATATGTAAAAGGAAATATTTTCAAAGATTTTCTAAAAAATAATACAGTGAAATCCCATAATCAACAACACATATGGGGGTCTAATAAATGATGCGTTGTAATATTCATTTCATCTGTAGACAACTCGACACAATTTTTAATGTTAAATAAAAAATCACGAGCTTGGTTAAAAAAAGGGCAATTTTCTTCTATCCTGTAATCTCAGAAACTGTGTCATGCCACATCAAAATAAAAATATTAATTTATCTCTTCTATCTGCGTCCAATTATATATTATGTAAGCCCTGTTTGGCTTCTACTGCCTATTCGAATATGAATACGGTGATCAATACATGCCTTTTTTTTCTTAATTGTATGATTTATTTTTCTCCTTTCTGTTTTTATTTTTGTAATTTAATTACTAATTATTACCGAAGTATTATTAATACTTATAAATATAATGATGACCTTTATTTACTTTTTAAAATCAAAGGGCATTATACAAATGAAACTTATCTAAGTCCCAAAGATGGAACTGGAGGCGCTTCGCAAACGAAGGGTTTCCGTACAACCTACAATAATAATAGAATTAATACTAGGTTTTGGCTGTTCTAAAGATGAATTGTTTTTTGTAACGTCGACTCAGGATGTGCTGACAACCTTTGTTTTTTTTTAAGTGCGTGTAATAATACTGTGTTTAGTAATAGTTTCTCCGGCTTGATGATTCTTTTTGTTTCCTTTCTCATTCATGGACTGACTGTTTCTCAATTCCTTCTATTAGTTCACACTCTCCCTATATATATCTTGTTCAAATTTTCAATCATTCATAAAATACTTTTATTCATCCACTCAAGTTCATATACATTTTTTTGAACTTGTAGTGGATGACACTGAATGTTAATACAGTCTTTTCAAATATTAATTCAGTAATTAAATTTGTGAATTAATTATATTTTTTTAGATTTAAGTTGCATATATCTATCAATAGATGGGGCCAGATAAACTTAAGAAAATGAATGAAAATTATTTATAAAAGACTTTCTGCAATAGAGTGAAAAAAAGTAGGAATTGACTTAAAATTTTTCTTGTTTAAGTGCATGTAATAATACTGTGTTTAGTAATAGTTTCTCCGGCTTGATGATTCTTTTGTTTTGAAGTAATTCTAATTCTACTGTGTTTTACATGATATCCATGTAAGAACTGGAATATGTTAATTTTGAATTAAAGGGAAAAGTGAAGATCCAGGTTCAAACATAGTGGAAGTTCAAGTGAAGTTTCCAGGAAAGAATGAACCTCAGCGATTCAGGCTTGACAGTGCAAAGGAGGTTTCCAAGAAAGAATGAATCACGACCATATATGCTTTATAGTGCAAGGAAGCTTCCAGAAATATTTCTGGAAGCTTCCACTTGGTGACAACATCAGCCATTGAGGCTTTACACTGCAAGGGATGTTATAAAATGAAATCTGAAAAAGACTAATTTGATTTGAAATTATGTTGGAAATGCTTTGAAGAGCAAAAAGTGCAGTATGGACTTTTGTTTGGGCACTGATATTACGTATAGGCGAAATGCTGGCATTTATAGCATCTTCATATATTGAAAATTCTCTGATATTTTGTTTCTTTCAGTTAATAACTAATTTGCCTCAATTTAATAAATTAATAATTAATTATAGTTAATTTCATAATTAATTAATATTAATAATTATTAATTAATTTCAGAACCCATGAACACAAAAATTACATTTAAAATTAAAGACACAACTTTTCACAATTATTGCAATGGAACTAATTTTATTCTTCTTAAATTTAAAAATTACAATTAAAACTAAAAAAGTAAATAAAATACATTCCAATTATTTCTATGCCGAATAAATAAAAACTCACATAGAGTACAGTAGAACAAAACTAATTTGAAAACTGCATGTCTACTTTATATCGAAATAAAATTGTGTTTTTCTAATATTATTCGGAATAGAATTTATTTAATTCCCCATGAGTATAAGAATCGCATTTTGAAATTCTTTGTTCCAACTTTAAAAATAAGTCCACTTATTTTTGGGACGAATAAATATAAACTCAAATCGAAAACAGGTAAAACAAAACTAATTTCAAAATGAACTTTATTTATATTAAAAATAAAATTGAGTTTATGCAATATTAATTGTAATAGGATTAATTTTATTCCATACGAGTATAAGAATTAAATTTAAAATTAATACCCAATTTTAAAAAATAAATCCACTTATTACTGTGACGAATAAATAAAAACTCAAATTACGACTGAAAAACAAAACTAATTTTAAAATTGTACTTTATATCAAAATAAATTTTAGTTTTTCTAATAATTTTGAAATAAAATTAATTCCATTCCTCATGAGTATAAAAATTACATTTTAAAATTCAGGGTACAACTTTAAAAATAACTCCACTTATTTCTGTGGAGAATAAATAAAAACTCAAATCGAGAATTGTAAGACAAAACTAATTATAAAATTACAGTTCTACTTTATATTAAAATAAAATTGAGTTTATGTGATATTAATTACAATAGAATTAATTTTATTGCAATTGAATATAAAAATTATGTTTGAAACTTTTCACCAAAAGAAGAAAAAAATAACTTATTTTTGTGAAGAAAAATCCACATTCACTTGTAGAACGATAAACAAAACCAATTTCAAAATTGCACTCCTGCTTTACATTAAAATAAAATTGAGTTTATGTAAAATTAATTATAAAAGGATTAATTTTATTTCCCGTGAATGCAAAAATTGTGTGTGAAATGTTTCACCCAAAAGAAAAAAAAAAATTAAAAAAAAACCAAAACCTAAAAAAACCAAATTCCCTTGGAGAAATAAAAACAATTTTAAAATGCGCTTCTACTTTTACATTAATATCAAATTGAGATTATGTAATATTAATTTGAATAGGATTAATTTTATTTCCCGTCAATATAAAAATTTTGGTTGAAACTTTTCACCAGAACAAAAGAAAAAAAAAAACTTATTTTTTTCTGACGAAAAAACCAAATTCATTTGGTAAAACAAAAGCAATTTCAAAATTACACTAATAATACACTTATTAAGTTTAATAGGATTAATTTTATTTCCCGTGAATATAAAAATTGCGTTTGAAACTTTTACCCCAAAGAAGAAAAATTCACTTATTTTTGTGACGAAAAAATTCAAATTCACTTGAAGAACAGTAAGATAAAACCAATTTTAAAATTGCACGTCTACTTTATATTAAAATAAAAACGAGTTTATGTCATATTAATTATATTAGGATTAATTTTATTTCCCGTAAATATAAAAATCTTGTTTGAAACTTTTCAGTAAAAGAAAAAAATAAATCACTTATTTTTGTGACGAAAAAATATAAATGCACTTGAAAGAAGGTAAAACAAAATCAATTTCAAACTACTTTTTTTCTTCCTTACATTAAAATAAAATTTAGTTTATGTTATATTATCTATAATAGGATAAATTTTATTTCCCGTGAATATAAAAATTATGTTTGTAACTTTTCACCGATAGAAAAAAATCACTTATTTTTGTGAAATACAAATTCCCTCGGAGAACGGTAAAACAAAACAAATTTCAAAATGAAATGGAATAAAATGAAATTGAGTTTATGTGGTATTAATTATACCAATATTAATTTCATTCCTCGTGTATATAAAAATTGTGTTTGAAACATTTCCCCAAAAGAAAAAAAAATCAATTTTTGTGACGAAAAATCCAAATTCACTTGGAGAACGTAAAACAAAACCAATTTCAAAATTGCGCTTTTAATTTTTATTAAAATTAAATAGATTTTATGTAATATTTATTATAATAGGATTAATTTTATTTACCATGAATATAAAAATTGCGTTTGAAACTTTTCACCAAAAGAAAAAAAAAATCACTTATTTTGTGATTAAAAATCCAAATTCACGTAGAGTACGGTAAAACAAGACCAATTTTAAAAAATTCCACTTATAGTTTCTATTAAAATAAAATTGGGTCTATGTAATATTAATTATAATAGGATTTATTTTATTCAAAGTGAAAATAAAAATTGCGTTTGAAACTTTTCCCCAAAAGAAAAAAAAAAAACACTTATTTTTGTGACGAAAAAAATCCAAATTTACTTGGAGAACAGTAACACAAAACCAATTTCAAAATTACACTTCTACTTTATATTAAAATAAAAATTAGAATTCAATTAATTAAAGTTAGTTCAACTCACTATTAAAATTGCAAATTCTTTATATAATATTAATTGTAATAGAATTAATTTTATTTCCAGGGAATATAAAATTGTGTTTGAAACTTTTTACTAAAAGAATAAAAAAAAAATCACTTATTTTTGACGAAAAAAGTCGAAATCCACTTGGAGAACGGTAAAACAAAACCAATTAAACGGAAATGGTATCGATTCGAATAATCGACTGTGTCCTAGCGAATTCTTAATGACACCCATAGGAATCGCGGAGACAAACAACCTCCAACAAACAAAGTGTTCCATCCATTAGTCCATCCGCGACAAGACCGCATGCCACTGACATCACGTGATTGCCATTAGCCATTCCAGGGGACGGCCGTGATTCCTGAAGGGGTTGAATCGAATGATTGACGGAAACGCTCCACCGTCTCAAGCGTAATTTTCAATTAGCGTCCCATCCGAAAGTTCAGTACTGTCCCGACAGGTATTCGGTTTGTCTACGGAAGTATATATTTAATGTAGTTTTGTATAAATGTAGCAGTTAGTTTACTACTATATAACATAAATAAATTGTAAGATATAACCCAAATTGAAAATAAAATGTTACCATACTTTTTGGATTAGGAATATTGGAAATTTATTTTAAGTTAAATTGTAAATTAAGATATTTATAAAGAAAAGAAAGGAAGAAACATTTACTAGGAAAAAATGTAAAGAAATGAGATGCCTCACTAATTTTTGAATGTTGTGTTCTTAATTAAAAAGCATTGATTATTTATTTAATAAAAGTTGTTACTGTTTTCAAATACCACTTAGATCTGAAGAATTGGCAATAAATTTTAACTCTATAAAATAAAAAAAAATTAAAGCAAACGAAAATAATATCAAAAAATAGTATCATCATTTTAATTCTAAGGTAATTTAAATAATTCTTACTCAATTCATTAGAAGAATATTTAATTTAATTTAACCCTTTTAAGCTTTACATTAAATTCAGCGTGGCACAATGTAAAATGAGGGGTGCTGCTTTTACACTGCACTAGCTTTATTGCACCCCCCAACACCTCATAATATGCATTTCTTTTACTTTAAGTACACTTTAAATTTATGCAATTAAAACTTAATTCAGTGTTAGCAAGAGTTTTTCTTTATCAATATAAAAAAGAGGAAAGACTTCAACACAAGAAAAGTTGTATTATGTATTCTGCAAAACTGGGTTTTCTGCTATAATAGTAATTATGTAAAAAACTAACATAAAAGGACTTTGAAATTGAATTCAAATGTATTCATTTTTAAACGTAAATTTTTTTCGAAATACACACCAATGTCTCTGATTAAATAAATATTCTTTCAATGAATCGGGTACGAATTACTTAAATTAAATTAAAATTAAAAGGATGAAGTTATTTTCTTAATATTATTTCCTTGACTTTAAATGTTTTATTATGCAAAGCTAAAATTTAATCTTTTCATTCTAATTTTTTTATAATCAGGTTCCATTTCTGTCTATAAATTAGATGATTACAAATATACAAATAAAGGTAGGGATTACAATTAAAAGTAAGGAAATATTACAATTACGAAAAAGGGGTAAAAACAGTTATTAAAAAATTCTAAAGAATTGAGGTGCTTAACTGATTTTTGAATGATGAATTATTTAATTAAAAGTGCTGAATATTTATTTAATAAATGTTGTTACTGTTTTCAAATACCACACTTAGAACTGAAGAATTGCCCATAGGAAAAGAAGACTTTTTCAAGTAAATTAAACCTGCTCCAATGTGTAAAAGGGTGACTTTTACACAGCAATAGCCTTGTGGCACAACCAACATCTCATAATATGCATATTTAATTATTTTACTTTAAGTACGCTACAAATTTATACAATTAAAAACTTAATTAAGGGTTAAGAAGAGGGTTTTTTTTTTTTTTTATTAATATTAATAGAAGAAACACTGGAACTTCAACACAAGAAAAAGTTGTATTATGTAATCTGTAAAACTGGTTTCTCTGCTAGGAGAGTAATTATGTAAAAGAAGCACAACATAAACGAACGTTGAAATTGAATTCAAATGTATTCATTTCTTAAAGTAATTTTCCTCGAAATACATGTCAATGCCTCATATTAAATAAGTATTCCCGCAATGAATTGGCTAATAGTTCTTAAATTACCGTAAATTAAAAAGATAATATTATTTTTACTCGCTTTAAATGTTTTGTTATATAGGGTTAAAATTTAATTTTTTCCTTCTAAATTTTTTTTTAATATCCAGGTTTTTATTTCTCTTTATACATTAGGATTATTACAAAGATACAATTACAATCAAAAAGGGAAGGATTCCAAATGGAAAGAAAGAAAATATTGCAATTGCACACACACAAAAAAAAATACAATTACAAAGAAAGGGGGAAAAAAAAATATATTAAAAAAACTCTAAAGAAATGAGATGCTTAACTGATTTTTGAATGATGAAAGCTTATTTAATTAAAAAGTGCTGAATATTTACTTAATAAATGCTGTTTCTGATTTTAAATACCACTTAGATCTGAAGAATAGAATAGTAAATTAAGCCTGCCCCCAACGTGTAAAAAGAGGGATGCTTTTTACACTGCAATAGCCTTGTGCCACAACCAACATCTCATTATATGCATTTTAAATTATTTTACTTTAAATACGCTTCAAAGTTATGAAATTAAAAACTTAATTTAGTGTTAGCAAGAGTTTTTTTTTTTTTTTTTTTTATCATTGTAAAGAGAGGAAAAACTTAACTTCAACACGAAAAGAAGTTTTATGTATTCTGTAAAACTGTCTTTCAGCTATGATAGTAATTATGTAAGGAAACATAACATAAATGGACGTTGAAATTGAATTCAAATGTATTCATATTTAAAACAAATGTTTCTAGAAATCTATATCAATGTCTCTGATTAAATAAATCTAATTTAATGATTAAATAACATCAGAATTTTAATCTTAAAGTAATTCTTACTCAATTCGAATAAGAATTACTTTAAAATTAAAATTCTGATGTTATTTTTTGATATTATTTCCTATCGCTCTAAATGTTTTATTACATAGAGTTAAAATTTAATTTTTCATTCTAATTTTTTTTTTTTTTTTTATATATTCAGGTTCTATTACTCTCTATAAGTTAGGATTATTACGAAGATACAAATATAATTACAAAGAAAGGAAAGATTACCATTAAAAAAAATACAAAAAAGGGGGAAAAACAAATATTGATTAAAAAAATTTTAAAGAAATAAGATGCTTAACTGATTTTTTGAAAGAAGAAATATTAAATTAAAAAGTGCTGAATATTTATTTAATAAGTGTTGTTACTGTTTCAAATACACATTAGATCCGTTGGAGAAGGAGACTTACAATAAATTAAGCTTGGCCCAACGTATAAAATAGGAGCTGTTTTCACACTGCAATAGCCTTGTGGCACAACCAACACCTGCTAATATGTATTTTTAAATATTTTACTTTAAGTACGCTTTAAAGTTATGCAATTAAAAAATTTAATTCAGTGTTAGCAATTTTTTTTATCAATATTAATAGCTGGAAGACTTATACTTCAACATAGCTGATGTATTATGTATTCTATAAAACTGATGTTTCTGCTATGAGAGTAATTATGTAAAAACCCGTAAATTGATATTAAAATTCAATTCAAATGTATTCATTCCTTAAAGTAAATTTTTCGTATTTGGTTAAATAAATAACCTCCTATTGAATTGATAAAGAATTATTTAAATTAGCTTAAAATTAAAATGGTTCGATTTAAATGTTTTATTAAATTATGTCTCCTAAAATTATTAAATTCCATGTATTCATTCTAATTTTATAAATTCATTTCATATATTTTATATAATTTTTATATATTATTTATATTTTTATATATTTTATGTATCCATAAGTTAGAATTATTACAAAGAAGGAAAAAAATATTCGCTCAAAAATGTTTTGATTGATTTTGAATTTTTGAAAGTATTTTTGAATGATGTGTTCTTATTTAATCAAAAACAGGTCAATATGTATATAATAAAATTGTTGCTACTTAGATTTGAAAAAATGCGGGTAATTTAGCTTTACCCAAGGTGCAACATGAAATGGCCTCTTACATTGTTCTCGCATTGGGCTACGGTTGCATTATGCTATTTTTTCCATACACTAGCATTTCGCACTGACCTCTAACACCCCAGAATATGCATTCGGTGGTTTAAATCCTTATCCTTCCTTATCGAGCCTAAGAGGGGGATTTCTCACTTTGCGGATTTATTATGCCAATCTTCAGTCTAAATACGAGAACTTTTGGTTAAGACATCATTTGTCTAAAATCAAACTGAGCTTCTTAACGCTTGAGACCCAACACACTAAGCCTGCTTCATTGCTTGCCAAAAGGCTTTTCTACTGCCTAGACGTTCAAATACAGATATAAATAAATGCATATTACATGTATTGTAAAGCATATCTGGTTCTGAGTTTTGTTAAAAAAATTAAATTTTGAATATAATTTCCAAAATAACTTAATTATGAAATCCAAATTAATATCCAAAATAGTAATTTGCATTAAAAATTATTAATCCTAATAATAATTGTGTAGTTGTCATAATAATAATTATGTAATTGTTATAATATTAATTATAGTAATATTAATAAGAGTTCAATTTACAAAGAATTATTCATATTTTGAAAGATTAAATTTAAGATCTTTAAATCCTTTTGAGATTAGAGGAATAAATTGTACATTATGAAATAATATTTAAAATTGTATCTAATATTTTGTATATTTAAGTTCTCCTTTTATTCAAAGGAAATGAAATAATTATTTTATTTTTGTTATATATTATATTTTATTCTTATTATATATATTATTTATATTCTTCACACCCAATTGAAAGTAAATTATCATATTATAAGAAAAATTTTATGAACAATGTCTGAAATGTTTGCTTTGAAGCTAAATATCATTAACGCAAATTTATCATGCCTGAATAAAAGAGATTTAAAATTAATTCATGAGTTTCAAATATGAAGTTGTATTTTGCTTTTGTTAATACTTAAGAGAATGTAAAATTAAATTAATTAATTAAGAATTTTTGTTGAAGAACACTTTTTCACATTTTCTGTAAAATATTATAATACACAATCAATAGAAAATTATGCATTCGAAAAGTTCGAAATTTTTTGTTTGGCGCATCTGTTATAATGAATTATAAATATCCCGTAATAAGTAAATATAATAATTAAGACTAGAATATAAGATACAAAGATTTGGACACTCCAATTAAAAATTTGAAAAAATATAACTTTTGTATTAAGTTTAACAAAAATTAATTTCCTTATCTATTATGATATTATAAATAGATATATCTCATCATCCCATCTATTTAAAAATCCTATAACGTTTATGAAATGTGTATTTAATATATTTTAATTGATATTTTCTATTAATCCTGACAAGAAAATAAATTCAGATGGGTTTTTTTTTTGTTTGTCTGCGAAATTAAAATATATATTATTTTTCTCTTACATTTTCATGTTAATAATAAACTCAGAAAATAAAAGAGAGAAAATAATGTCATTATCAGAAAAAAATGTAACGAACAAAGCAATAAAAAAATTAAAATAAAGGTCGCAGTGCAGATAAAAGCTAAACTTGAGTTAATTATATATTTTAACTAAAGTTAATTTCGTGTGATTTAAATTTTAAATCATAAGCCAAAAACTCCATTTGGGAAAAAGTTCCATTAAGTATTTTTTTTACCTTTTATTTGTTCTCATAAATATAATAATCATTTATTGTAAAATCAATTTATTTTTGCAGTTGCTAAAAGTTTAGGAAAATTGCATATAATTTATCAATGATGAATTGTTTTAATAACATTTATCATTTTAATATTTTTTATTATAACAGCTGTCTTGTTATTTTTATTATAATAATTGCTTGAATTCTCTTTATTTTTATACCTAAAAATTCCACCATTAAAAATATTTTTTTCTATAAAAATTATAATACGCTGAAACAATTTAGCTGAATCAAAAAAATTTATTATTCCAGGAACTCAATTTAGTTATTTAAAAGTATATTCCTAAAAACGTAAAGCTATTTGGCAAATTAAATTACCGAGAGACTAGATTATAAAAATGCATGGTTCTTGAAATGATTAAACCTGCTTAAATTCAGGATTGATATTTCAGAAATGGCTTAATTTAAAGCAAAAATTTATTTTCTTTAATTCCGTTCAGAGATGTTGAAAATTGCTTTTGGTCCCTCAGGATGTAATCTCTTAGAATATATTCTATTATTTCCTGATTTTATTATTCCTTTTCATTACAAAATGTAAAATATATATGATGTAGTCTATTGCATTAAATATATGTGAGGAATAGCTGTTTTAGTTCAGGTATTAAAATTATTTCTGTCACAAAATTATTTAAATTCTAAACCAAAATGAAAAATACATTTCTACGAGACTATGTCAAAATTCTTTTAGTAGATTTAGTATTGTCAAGAGATATTCTTATTGAGATAAGATAAAGATAACTTTTTAAAAAATGCATTCATTGTATTAAATTAGATAAGGCCAAAGATATAAATTCATACTTATTTGAAATTCAGACAAAGCATTTAATGAATTTATAAAACATTTAAAATGACAAAGAATATTTATTCTTGTGTAAAACTTTATAATTTTACTTTATATAAATAATCAAATCACAAAATAAACAATATTTGACAAAATGTAAATACATATTTTAACTGATTAATGAAAGAGCTAACTTTTAAAATGAGCTTTATTTCATTATCAATATGCTAATTATGTCAGTAAATTGGTTTATAGTCACTGTGAAATTGAAAATGGAATTTTGTATATTTTCCTAATTTATCATGTGTTAATTAAATACAATTAATATTTTTTTAATAAATTCTTTGCAATAAATTCTTTTATAAGCATGATATTTTCTTGTTGTACAAAGCTTATTTTTTACAGGTATAAATTAACCAATTAAGTTAAAATTTGAAGGTCTAGAGGCGATTTGATATACATATCTCTCTCCTGGGTCCTTTCTTGATCGTAATAGAAAAAGGTGGACCCGCAGTGACCACTGCAAGTGAAGAAGGATTCCATGAATCTTCTCTTCTATAAACAAGAAAATATCTTGTTTATATAAGAGTTTATTGCAAAGATTTTATTAATTGAATTTAATTAAAGCAAGATAAATTTACGTGGATTTTCTGCCCACATGAATACACAGACAATATAGGGAAACATGCTTTTAGCTGGACGAGTATGGCAGTGATATAACGCCCCCATTTCGTTCAAAATTGTGATGGCAATACATAGGTGCAATGAAACAGGTATAACATGATGTATCCTGGGAAAAGTTGAATTTAGTATAATATGGAGTTCTAATAAAATATAACTTAAAATCACGCTTAGTACTGTAATATTACCAATATACTAATATTGGTACTATTAGACACAATTTATTTAAATTGTAACAAATACTATAATTATAAAAACCAATAATATGTATGTATAGTATGTAATATAATGTATAATATATATAATAAATACTTATATATATATATATATATATACAATATTTATACGTATAGTATAAGTTAATTATGTAAACCTAGTATAAAAACCTATCAAACTGATTTTTTAAAATCGGAATCTTAAAAGTGAAAGAGGAAAAATTAGCATAATTAATTCATCAACTTGTGACCAAATCTGGGAACCTTTTCCAAGTCACCGATTTAACCTTTTATGATCAATCACTATTCATTAGCAAAATGGACCTCGATTGATAGACATTGAATGTTGCCATGTTTATTACTCCCTGACAGTGTCATTATCAGTGAAGTAGCTAGTCATTAGTTTGGGATAATCGTTGTTTCCGATTTTTATAACTCACGTTCCATCCTGATTGGTTTAATTACCTGAGATGCTTGTAGCAGCCAAATTCACATCACTAATGAGCTTAGTTGGAGTTGTAATTTATTCGCAGATTACTCAAACTCGCACAAATACGGAAATCAAGGTTGTATTTAATTTTTTAAGATTTGAGAAGAGCCGAACTAGTGGATTGGAGTTGCCGTTTTACGATCTGCCTAATTTGCAGGAAGTTATGTTGGAGAGCTAATGGAAAATTGGTGGTATTTTAGAGGTAATGGTTTAAAGTGGATTCGAGATGTAAATTAATTTCAGGGGATTTCGATTTCGATAAATACTGGTAAGCATTACATTTATATTTGTTTACATTTAGTTCTTATAGATGATTTTGAAAAGGTATATCGAACTAATTTTAATCAGTTTTCTAGGCTATATTTAATTTTTAAGATTTGAGAGCATCAAATTAGTGAATTGATATTGGGATATTGTGGTATTCCTAATTTGCAGGAGGTTTTATAGAAACTGATGGAAAATCTGATGTGTTTAAGAGGTAATGATTTAAAGTTGATTCAAGATGCAAATGAATTTCAAGGGATTTTGATTTCGATAAATACTGGAAAGTATTATATTTATATTTGTTTATTCGGTTCTTATAGTTGATATATAAAGAGGTATATCGTACTAATTTTAATCAGTTTTCAAGATTATATTTAATTTTTAGGATTTGAGAGCACAAAATTAGTGAACTGGTTTTGGAATATCGGGGCTTTGTTGCCTAATTTGCAGGAAGTTTTGTTAGAAAATTGACGGGATATCGAATGGTGTTTTAGATGTAGTAGCTTAAAGTGGATTCAATATTTAAATTAATTTTAGAGTTTTCTAGTTTTGATTAATCATTGTAAATATTACATTTATATTTGTTTGTAGTTTACATTTAGTTCTTATCAAAAAGGTATATTGAACTAATTTTAATCAGTTTTCAAGATTATATATAATTTTTAAGATTTGAGAGCATCAAATTAGGGAACTGGCCATGAAATATTGCGGTTTGCCTAATTTGTAGGAAGTTTTTTTAGAAAACCGATGAAAAATCGGTTGTGCTTTAGATGATTTGAAGTAGATTTAAGATGTAAATTAATTTTAGAGTCTTCCAGTTTCAATAAACCGTTGTAAATATTATATTCATATTTGTTTTTCGTTCATAATCAACTAATAGTTGATATATAAAAGTTGATATATAAAAGTTTATATCAAATCAATTTTATAATCAATATTCAGGAATATACTTAAATTTTTTAATAGTTTTTTTTTATAATCTGCCTAATTTCCAGGAAGTTATGTTGGAAAGCTAAGAGAGATGGAAAATTGGTGGTATTTTTTAGAGGTAACGGTTTAAAGTGGATTCAAGATGTAAATTAATTTTAGGGGATTTCGGTTTCGATAAATACTGGTAAGTATTGCATTTGTTTATTTGGTTCTTATAGTTGATTTATAAAAAGGCATATTGAACTAATTTTAATCAGGTTTTGAGACTATATTTAATTTTTAAGATTTGAGAGCATCAAATTAGGCTTGATATATAATTCAATATGGTGATGGAATATTGCGGTTTGCCTAATTTGCAGTAAGTTTTGTTTGAAAACTAATGGAAAATCGGTGGTGTTTCAGATATAAGGTTTAAAGTGGATTCAAGATGTAAATTAATTTTAGGGGATTTCGGTTTCGATAAATACTGGTAAGTATTGCATTTGTTTATTTGGTTCTTATAGTTGATTTATAAAAGGCATATTGAACTAATTTTAATCAGGTTTTGAGACTATATTTAATTTTTAAGATTTGAGAGCATCAAATTAGGCTTGATATATAATTCAATATGGTGATGGAATATTGCGGTTTGCCTAATTTGCAGTAAGTTTTGTTTGAAAACTAATGGAAAATCGGTGGTGTTTCAGATATAAGGTTTAAAGTGGATTCAAGGGGTATATTAATTTAATGATTTCTGTTTCAGACAAATCGTTGTAAATATTACATTCATATTTGTTTTTCGCGTATCCATAGCTAACATTTAATTTTTAAAAAACATCACACTAATTTTATAATCAGTGTTCAAGAATATATTTAATTTTTTAAGATTTGGGATTTGCTGGATTTTTTGAAGAGTTGTCGTTTTACGATCTGCCTATTTTGTAGAAAGTTATGTTAGAAATCTGATAGAAAATAGGTGGTGTTTTAGAGGTAATGATTTAAAATTGATTCAAGAAGTAAATTAATTTTAGAGGCTTTTGGTTTCGATAAATACAGGTAAGTATCAGATTTATATTTGTTTGTCGCTTATATTTAGTTCTTATAGTCGATTTATAAATACGTAATTAAAATTTTATATTTAATTTAGAATTAGGATAAACCAATGTTTTCATTTAAGATGGAAATAATAACTTAAATTGCTATCAAATAAACATAGAAAATGTAGATTTTTAAGAACGAATTAATTAATCTTTAAATCACAGGTGAAGAAAAGATTATATCATATTAAAAACCAAGAACTATTTTTAATCATTTACTTTATTATAAAGTACATCTTTCTTATTCAGATAAAATAAAGATATAATTATTTTAATTATTATTTCTAAACTTTTTACATTTCATGTTTATAAATTGTTTAGAACTTAACATCTGTCTTTTCTTAGAGTTATTTATATTTCTATGAATAAATATATGTTGTAATATATGTAATTACAGTAACAGTTGTAAATATACTATTTTATATGAATTTAACTTTAAATAAGTTAAACAATTTGAAAAAAAAACAGTTTGTAATTTTTCAAGGGAATATGCAGTTATTTATTTATATGTATTTTTTTCCAACGTGCAACTTCAACCATACCACGATCTGATGCTAAAAAAACAAATCTTAAACGCTATCCTCTTGACAGTAAATATAGTGGGTAGAGCTCTCATTGCATTAGATGCGGCAGTTTTCTCTGATGGATGACTCTGAACTTTCTTACTGATTTCTTGGATTTTTCTTTCAGCCACGAAGGCCCAAAGACTTTTTTTCCCAATAATAATTTTTTTCTTCCAGAAAGTTACTGTTTCTTTCAGCAAAAATTATAATATACCCAGCGTAAAAATTGTTTTTTTTTCCCCTAAATATCAATATTATACTTGTTAAAATTTGGGATTTTATTTTCGGAAATCTTTTAAAATGATGCATTATATATGTAGGTTGTTTCTAGGGATTTTATCATTGTAAAGAAACAATTTATCAAAATTGGTCATGGGACATTTATTTTAACAGAAATAAAAAAGAATGAAAAAGGAAATAAAGCTACAGAATTTAAAAGGAGGATTGTAAAAATAAAATGACGATGTTAATTGCCTTCTATTTCCAGTGGGAGGATAGCTCGTGACATCTAGAATTAAAGAAAAGCACCGATGTGCAACAACAGCCAAAAAATAAATAAATAACCATTTGTAAAATAATAATACTGCAGCATTTTTTCCACTGGAAGAGTTGTAGCATTTCGTTCCCAGGAGAGAAGAATGTAGATTTTTTTTATCTAGTACATAACAACAACCTATAACTTAAATTTGTTAGTAGTTAAGCAGTGTTGTGAATATTTATATTACATGCAATTATTGTTTTGTACTAATGAGAACAACCTGTCACTCAAATCTGATAGCAGGTAGATAATGAGACCTAATGAAATTAGCGTTTGTCTGCCCAACCTACACAGGTAGAGAAAATTACAGATGGAATAAAATCGTGCATTGTATCATATATAACGCCTGTGATAATACGTCATGGATTGTTTCATCGTGATAAGTGATAGACCATGGACTGAGGAAGTATCGACTCAAGATCATGGGCTCGAAGTATCGATGAGAAATGAGGAAACCTCCCTCCTCTTGGCGGATTTTCTTAAAGGAAGGATTTTTGAGAAGAGAGTTCTGTGACGATTGGACAAAAGGTGTCGTTTTTCTCTTTTACTGAAAGTGATTAAACAGGCCGAAATTTCCACCTTTTACCAAGTGAGATCCTTGTGGTTTCCTATGTCACAACGTGCGATAGTAAAGGTCTGCCGCTGACCTGGTGAAATAGATTCGTTGTAGACCCGAGAACTCTAAAGATATCTAAGTCCTTGGAGAGAACTGCACTTGTAAATCAAATTATCATTAATTTCACTTTTTTTTGTAAATAGAGTTCTGCATATATACATAATGTTTGTAAATAAAAATGAAAGTATTCCCTGAAACAGAAAGCGGCCTTTTTTCTTGAAGCCATTATAGATCTAATATAGGCCAAGACTTTTTACAATACTTTTGCCTAATAATTTAATTTATAAAGCAATTGATCTGATTTTGTAATACCCTATATCTGTTTTAAAACGACCATGTATAATTTTTTTTAAATTTTCTTAACAAAATAATACTTTAACTACATCATATTTTACAATTCAAAGTAATTCGTAAAGGCCACTCTTAACAGTTAATATAGTGGATAGAGTTCTCATTTCTTTTGATGCCACTGCTTTTCTTGATTGACAGGTCTTAACATTCTTACTTTCTTGGCCAATTGTTTTGAGCGACTGAGGCCAAATATTTTTTAACCTTTTATTTCTCTACAAAGATACTTTGACTCATTCAACAAAAAACAATATGACTCCCTATAAAAAGAACTCATGACTCTTTTTCTTCTTTTCTCAGCACTTATTTTTTGAATAAATTATCGAGGAGTTCCCAATAGGTCTCATGTATCACATTCCACCCTGAAGCATCTGGGATACTTCACAAAAATGTGAAATAAAAACAATAAATAAAAGAGTATCTCCTCCTATAGAAAAGAATTACGCTGTGATCAATAAAACCAATTACTTTTTCTTCAGTTATACGACCTAATTTTGTAATGCACTACATTTGTTTTAAAAAAGAATATGTATAATATTTATTATTAATTTTCTTAACTTTAACCACATCATGTTTTACTGTTCAAAACTATTCATAAATGCCACCCTCTTGACTGTAGATATAGTGGATAGAGTTCTCATTTCTTTTGTTGCCCTGTCTTTTCACGATACATCGGTCTTAACTTGCTTGCCGATTGCTTGGCCAATTTTTTTGAGTGACTGAGGCCAAAGAGTTTTAATCTTTTCTTTTTCGAGAAAGATACTTTGACTCATTCAACGAAAAATAATACGGCTCCCTATAAAAAGAACTCAGGACTATTTTTTTCTTTTTTTTTCAACACTTATTTTTTTTTTTTGAATAAATAATCGAGGAGTTCCCAATAGTTCTCTCGTATCACCTCCCACCCTGAAGCATCTGGGGTACTTCGCGAAAATGTGGAATAAAAACAATAAAAAAAAAAATAGTATCGCCTCCTATAGAAAAGCATTACGCTTTGATCAATAAAACCAATTACTTTTTCTCAGTTATACCACCTAACCTTCTTTTTGTAGCCGCATATTATTGGCTAAATTCTTTCCCCTACCCACACATTCTTGTCATCAAGATAAAAAGCGATGGAATTTTTTATCTCCAAATATATTTACATAACTTGGCTCTCTTTTTAGTTTCCTTCTTTATTTTTTTTTTTTTTTTTTTTCGTCTTCCATCTAAGAGTCTCCAAAGAGTTTCGCTATTTTTCAGTTATTACCAGTTATTGTTTATTTTGGTTTCATCTGATAATATATATTGTTCTATTTCGTTCTTTTTTTCTTTCGTTTTCGATAATGGGTCCAAAAAAAAAAGAATTTATTCGGAATCCTTATAAGAGGTTCATATGCTTCGAATCTAGTTATTGTTACGGAAATAAAAAAAATGGTTATTTCCGGTCGTCGAGGAATCTTTGCATAAACAAATAGGCAATAAGACGGATTTTGACAAGATTAGATACTTTGATCCATTCAAAAAAATTATTTTCTTTTTCTTTTCTTTTTTCTTATTCCAGGTATATAAAAGTTCCATTCAATTTATTTCTGAATTGTTTTGTAAATAAAAATTCCCTTTATATGTAGTGGAATTCTAAGTTCAACATGTCGTATTCCATAATATGGTTGAAAAAATTTTTGAATTTAAAATAATAGCATTTCCGGGCTTCGATGAACGGCTGCATAAACAAATGGGCAATAATACGGATTGTGAGAAGATTCCTTACATTGATGCATTGTGAAATTATTTTTCTTTTTTGTTTTTCTGATCTTTTGTTTCTTATACCATGAAATTTATTTCTGGCTTATTGTGTTAAATAAAAATTCACCTTATATTTATAGCGAATTTCCCCAACTAAGACGTCATACTCCCTAATGTGGTTGGAAATTGTTTTTTAATAATTTAAAATAACAGCATTAATTTGAAAATTTGGAATGAAGTGAGCTGCCCTTGTCATTCAAATCATCCTTAATTCATTATTTTTTTTTTGTAAATAGAGTTCTGTATCTATACATAATGTTTATAATGTTTGTAAATAAAAATAAAGTGTTCCCATGAACCTGAAAATGGCCCTCTACTTGAAGTCGTTATGGCTCTAGTTTTGGCCGAGACGTTATAATATTGCTGCCTAATAATTTAATTTTTAAAGTATTTAACCTGATTTTATAATGCACTAAATTTGTTTTAAAACGAATATGTATAATATTTATCATTAATTTCCGTGAATGCAACTTAAACCACATCACGTTTTTCTATTCAAAGCAATTCGCAAAGGCCACCTCTTGACAGTAGATATAGTGAATAGAGTTCTCATTTCTTTTGATGCCACTGCCTTTTCGTGATTGACGGGTGTTAACTTTCTTGCTGATTTTTCAGCCAATTCTTTTTGAGTGACTGAGACCAAAGAGTTTTTAACCTATCCCTTCTGGCCAAAGATACTTTGACTCATTCAACAAAAAATAATACGACTCCCTATAAAAAGAATTCATGATTCATTTCTTTTTCTTTTTTTTTCATCAATTATTTTTGAATAAATAATCGAGGAGCTCCCAATAGGTCTCCTGTATCACCTCCCACCCTGAAGCATCTGGGGTACTGCGTAAAATTGTGAACTAAAAATTAAAAAAAAAAGTATCGCTTGCTATAGAAAAGAATTACGCTCTGATCAATAAAACCAATTACTTTTTCTTCATTCATACCACCTAACCCTCTTTTTATAGCCGCATATTATTGGCTAAATTCTTTCCCTTACCCACACATTCTTGTCATCAACATAAAAAGCGATGGAATTTTTTTCTTCAAATATATTTACACATAACTTGGCTCTCTTTTAGTTTCCTTTTTTTCTTACTTTTTTTGTTTTCCAGCCAAGAGTCACCAAAGAGTTTCGCTATTTTTTTCAGTTATTACCAGTTATTGTTTATTTTGGTTTCATCTGATAATATATATCGTTCTATTTCGTTCTTCCTTTCTTCCTTCTCGATAATGGGTCCAAAAAAAAAAAAAAAGAATTTATTTTGAATACTTATAAACGGATCATATGCTTCTAATGTAGGTAGAGTTACAGAAATTCAAAAAATGGTTATTTCCGGTATATTCCGGATGAATCGTTGAATAAACAAATGGGCAATAATAAGAATTTTAAGAAGTTTCACTACTTTGATGCATTCAGAAGTTAATTTCCCTTTTCTTTTCTGTTCTATTTTTCTTATTGCATGAAATTTATTTCTGAATTTTTTTGTTAAATAAAAATTCACTTTATCTATACGGTGGATTTCCAAAACTAAGATGTGATACTCCGAAATGTGGTTAGAATATTTTTAATAATTTAAAATATTGGTATTAATTTGAAAATTTGTCATATTTAATAGAAATGAACTGCACTTGTAAATCAAATTATCTTTCATTTAATTTTTTTTGCAAGGAGAGTCTCTTTATATATATATAAAGTTTTTAAATAAAAATTAAAGTGTTCCCATGAATCTGAAAGTGGCCGTCTTCTTGAAACCTTTATTGGTCTTGTATTTGCCGAGACGTTATAATATTGTTGCCCAATAATTTAATTTTTAAAGTATTTAAACTGATTTTATAATGTACTATATTTGTTTTTAAAATGTATATTTAAAACATTTATTATTAATTTTCTGTAAGTTTAACCACATCAAATTAACCTTTACCATTATCATGTAAGCTATTAAACTAAACCATTATCATCAATTAACTTTAACTACATCAAGTTTTACTATTCAAAATAATTCGTACCGACCACTCACTTGACAGTAAATACGTATTATAGTGGATAGACTTCTCATTTTCTTTTGGTGCGACTGTCATTTCCTTGATTCACGGGTAACAATCTTGCTGATTTCTTGGCCTATTTTTTTTTTTTTTTTGAGGCCAAAGAGATTTTAACCTCTTCATTCTCGCCAAAGATAGTTTGACTCATTCAACAAAAAATAATACGACTCCGTATAAAAAGAATTCATGATTCCTTTCTTTTTCCTTTTTCAACACTTATTTTTTTGAATAAATAATCCAGGAGTTCCCAATAGGTCTCTCGTATGACCTCCCACCCTGAAGCATCTGAAGTACTTCGCGAAAGTGTGGACTGAAAAACAATAAAAAAAAAAAAGTAACGCCTCCTATAGAAAAGAATTACGCTTTGATCAATAAAACCAATTACTTTTTCTTCAGTTATACCAGCTAACCCTCTTTTTGTAGCCGCATATTATTGGCTAAATTCTTTCCCTTACCCACACATTCTTGTCATCAAGATAAAAAGCGATGGAATTTTTTTTATCTCCAAATATATTTACACATAACTTGGTGCTCTTTTAGTTTCCTTCTTTCTTTTTTTTTTGTTTTTTTCGTCTTCCAGCCAAGAGTCTCCAAAGAGTTTCGCTATTTTTCAGTTATTACCAGTTATTGTTTATTTTGGTTTCATCTGATAATATATATTGTTCTTTTTCGTTCTTTTTCCTTCCCTTCTCGATAATGGGTCCAAAATAAAAGAATTTATTTGGAATCCTTATAAACGGTTCATATGCTTCGAATATAGGTATTGTTACGCAAATTCAAAAATGGTTATTCTGGTATTTCTGGATGAATCGTTGAATAAACAAATCGTCAATAATACGGCTTTTGAGAAGATTCGCTACTTTGATGCATTCAAGAACGTAATTTCCTTTTTTTCTGTTTTTTTCTTATTCCATGTAATTTTTTTTTAATTATTTTGTTAAATAAAAATTCACTTCATATATATAGTGGACTTCCAAAATCAAGATGTCATATTTTCTAATGATGTTGGAAAAAAAATTAAGAATTTAAAATAATAGCATTAATTTGCAAATTTCCATATTTATTAGAACGATCTACACATGACGATTATTTGAACTGATTTTTAATGCACTATATTCATTTTAAAACTAGTAGGTATAGTATTTATCAATAATTTTCTTAAAAATTGCAACTTTAACCACATCATGTTTTACTATTCAAAGCATTTAGCAAAGGCCATCCCTCTTGACTGTTAATATAGTGGACAGAGTTCTCATTTCTTTTGATGCCACTGACTTTTTCTTAATTGATGGGTCTTAACTTTTTTGATTTCTTAGGACAATTTTTTTTTTTGAGGGACCAAAGAATTTTTAACCTCTTCTTTCTCGCCAAAGATACTTTGAGTCATTCAACAAAAATAATACGACTAGCTATAAAAAGAACTCGTGAATCTTTTTCTTCTTATTTCAACACTTATTTTTCGGAATAAATAATCGAGGAGTGTCCAATAGGTTTCCTGTATCACCTCCCACCCTGAAGCATCTGGAGTACTTCATGAAAATGTGGACTAAAAACAATGAAAAAAAAAAAGAATATTGCCTGCTATAGAAAAGAATTACGCTTTGATCAATAAAACCAATTACTTTTTCTTCAGTTATACCCCCTAACCCTCTTTTTTGTAGCCGCATATTATTGGCTAAATTCTTTTCCTTACCCACACATTCTTGTCATCAAGATAAAAAGCGATGGAATTTTTTTATCTCCAAATATATTTACACATAACTTGGTTCTCTTTTTTAGTTTCCTTCTTTCTTTCCTTCTTTTTTCGTCTTCCAGCTAGTGTCTCCAAAGAGTTTCGCTATTTTTCAGTTATTACCAGTTATTGTTTATTTTGGTTTCATCTGATAATATATATTGTTCTATTTCGTTCTTTTTTTCTTTCCTTTTCGATAAAGGGTCCAAAATAAAAGAATTTATTTGGAATCCTTATAAATGGTTCATATGCTTCGAATATAGGTATTGTTACGGAAATTCAAAAATTGGCTATTTCCAGTATATACCTTTATATTCGAATGAATCGTTGAATAAACAAATGGGCAATAATACGAATTTTGAGAATATTCCTATATTGATGCATTCAAGAAACAAATTTATTTTCCTTTTCTGTTCTTTTTTGGTTCTTATTCCATGCAATTTATTTTTTGATTATTTTGTTAAATGAAAATTCATTTTATATAAATAGTGCATTTCCAAATCTAAGATGTCATACTCTCTAATGTGTTTGGAAATTTTTTTTAAGAATTTAAAATAATAGCAGTAATTTGAATGGAACTATTATATATATATATACATATATGTAGTTTATTTGAAATCAAATTCTTGCAGATGTGAAGTGCACGTCTTGGGGATGTTCTAAAGATGTCCTGCGAAAGCTCTCAGAAATTTTATTTTGGGTCTTTTCTGAAGAAATTTTATTTTGTTATTCTTTAAAACCAAATCTATATTTTTATTTTATAAAATTCAGAAGTTAAGGCAATTAATATTTTTTTTTAAATTTGTATTGTGTTAAATTTAATTGTGTTGTTTTAATTTTTTTTTTTTTTTTTTTTTAATTTGTATTGTTTTTTTTTAAATTTGTACTTACCTTTACCAAATTTTGCCATTACTTCTTTTATAATGATTAAATTTCCTTAGTAGTGGCTAAGAATTATTCTTGTGTTGTTGAAAGTCATACTTTTATCTTTTATTTTGTTATCACCTTTGATATTTCTCTGTGTGACAAAAAATTCAAATGATTGCTATATAACTTGGGTCCATTATGTTTTTTGTTGCTAATCATTCGTGACCTAACGTCAGGTAGATCAAATTCATGAGTTCTTGCACTTTTGCAAAAGCAAACTCTGAGAATGGATGCGAGGAAATGCTGTCAATTGTAAAGTTCTAACAATCGAGGATATTTTCAGGAGAAGCCGAATTCACCTTGCACTTAATCCTAGTTGGGAAAACCCTATTGCCAAATTCAAAAGTTATACATTTCAGATGGCCCCTAAGGAGTCGTGAGACAGCTGTTTGATCAGATTAGTCTGTAGTCCTGTTTACTGCCTCATTGTGGCGAAGGTAGGCCAATGTATGGAATGGTTGAAGTAGGAAGGAGTTTTTCTCCTGGTAGGGCCACCTTAGGCGTAAAGGTCATTCCATTAAACCCAGCTAAAGCAAACAAACAGGACAGTCAGTCTTCTTCCCTTGAGTTCTCTGGACTGAAGCTGCTATATTCCCTTCTTCATGAGTTAAGTGCGTAAGTCCATCGTGCCCTATTTCACCATTTCACAATGACGCTTTACGTTTTGTGTTAACTTTGAAAAAAAAAAATCTTAATAATTGGTTTCCGCAAGGCAATAATTTTTGTCCAGCTTGCAAGATTCCTTTCCTTAACACGATTGTGAATCTTGATCCCCAGGATTGCTATTAAATCCTCAACACAGGATTGCAATAGTAAAAAAAAGACTCATCAGATAAGAGAATGTTTTATTTTTGCTTGCTCAAACGGAATTACTAATACTAGTAAAACCAAATAGCAATTTTTTATTTTTAAATAGAAGCGATGTAATAACTCTTGTTATAATTTATTGATATTTTACTTCATTTAAATTTCTTATACAACAACTGTTAGGATCATTTTATTTTCTTAGGAAAGTTTTAACTTTTAATTACTTTTACATTTAAAGAATATTTTTTTCTAATAATGGTTTGTTAAGTGTTTTAATAAATCTATTAAAATTGCTGACAGTTTATTTTCAGCACATTATAAATTTACATATCTGTAAAATAAAATTATTGTTTCATTAAAGAAAATCATTATTACAAAAGTTATCCTTAAGCGTTATTAAACAAAATTGCAAATAGAAAACTGTCCCACTGGGAATTTTGCTTGCACTGTGATTATTTGTGAAGTTCTTTTTGGTTTGTTTGAGTTGTGGACTGCTGTACTCTAGTTGTGTTCTTGTGTGAATTCATTTTAGAAGTAAAACTTTTCAGAATAACATTTTCTATTTTGTGATCAGAAAATAAATATATGATTCTTGTATTTATAAGTAAAAGAAAAAAATATTTTAACAGAAAAATTGAAAATGAACCAAAATTTTAACTTCATAGAAATCACTTATGATCGTTCTCTCTAAATAAAAACAAATAAATAAATTATATACATTTAACGATTTTATTTCGAAATTCTGCTCTTATTTAATATAATAGTTTTAAATAATTACTATATTATTAGGTAAACCACTGTATAAAATAGCAAAATGGGAAGAACATTATTCAAGTAGACCCATCCAATGTTTATACCTCATGATTCTATTCTAATCCATCTATTCATCCTCTGGCACAAAACTATCAATCATCAGAAAAATGACTTTCATAACAACTACATGATCAATAATTATTCCATGTATTTCATTGCTTTTTACCTATTAAAAGTTTTAATTTTTAAGCAACCTTTTGAAGCTAATCTCATAAAAATCAATTAAGATGCCAAATGAAACTATTGATCAATCAGGAACTATTGATGCCAATCAATAGTTTCTATTCTTTGATTGGCATCAGACCTTGAAACCTAACAAAACGAGTCGAAGTAAGTGAATGAGAATTTTAAAATAAAAATTTTCTCATTTATTTTTTTCTCTCTAAATGAAAACATATGAATAAATTATAAATGAAAAATTATACTTTATTTAAAAATTCTACTCTTCGTTAATATAATATTGTTAAATAATTATTGTATTATTAGATAAAGTACTGCACAAAATAGCAAAAATAACAAGAAAATTATTCAAGAAGACCCATTGAATGTTTATACCTCCTGATTCTATTCTAATCCATCTATTCATTCTCTGGCAAAAAAAAAAAAAACTATCAATCATCAGAAAAATGGCTTTCATAACAACCATGATCAACTCCTGAAACCCTCTCACTGATGCAGGTAGTTCATTTGTATCCAGTAAAAACAAAGACAAAAAGAAAAATGGAACTTCTTCTTCTGCAAACTGGGTTAGGGTCTCGAGTACCGAAATTACATCTTTGATGGAGAGGATTGTCGAAGAAATGTATGGATTGATCATGGCCAAAAAGAAGAAGCTCTAGAAAGCAAAAAAGAGAAGAAAAGTTGGGAAATTTCTGCATGAGAGACTTAAACAGCGGCTTTTTTTGTTCTTTTTTCCTCCTTTCATTATTATTTTTTCTACAATTTTGCAATGATCAATTTAAAAGGATGTAATTTTCAGAATATGTCAAGAAAATTGCTATGTAACTTTTGTAGTAGTGTTAAAGAAGTTCTTATTTTCATCATACGTTAAAGATAAATTTGATGCAAAAAGCAAACAATGATTGAAGCTTGAAGAAAGTAAAAACAAATAAATCTTTTCTTGATACGTTTTAAGTTTTAAAAACCAGCGTAAATGTAAATTTATGGTCGCGTTGAAAAGTGAAATAAATTTATTCAGGCAAAATCATTAATTTAAAAGAAAAATGTTTTGAAACTTGTTCCTAAAACTTTGTATTTTCTAATATTTAATTTCCAAAATAAAAATCTATAAATATAAACGAATTTTATCAAAAACAGATTTCAAAAAAGGCATCCTATTTCAATCTTAATGAATTAAGAAGTGATTTTCAATTAATTTAGCAAGGAGCTAAAAGGGAAATATTAATTATTTATCCCTCCACTAAACATTTCTTGAAATGTTTTTAATGTTATACAGATAATTATTCCATGTAAATTCATTGCATTTTTTACCTATTGAAAGTTTTAATTTTATGCAACCTTTTGAAGCTAATCACATAAAAATCAATTAAGATGCCGAATGGGAAACTATTGGTCAATCAGAAACTATAATGCCAATCAATAGTTTCTACCCTATTGATTGGCATCAGACCTTGAAACCTAACAAAACGAGTCGAAGTAATTGATGAGAATTTTAAAAAAAATTTTCTCATTTATTTTTCTCTCTAAATAAAAACATATAAATAAATTATATTCTTTATTTAAAACTTCTTTTCTCCTTTAATAAAAAGTGTTAAATAATTACTATATTATTAGATAAACCACTGCAGAAAATGACAGGAAAATTATTCAAGAAGACCCATTGAATGCTTATACCTCATCATTCTATTCTAATCTATCTATTCATCCTCTGACAAAAAAAACTATCCATCATCAGAAAATGACTTTCATAACAACCACATGATCAACTCCTGAAACCCTTTCACTGATGCAGAGTAGTTCATTTATTATCAGTAAAAACAAAGACAAAAAGAAAAATGGAACTTCTTCTTCTTCAAACTGGGTTAGGGTCTTGAGTACCGAAATTGCATCTTTGATGGAGAGGATTGTCGAAGAAATGTATGGATTGATCATGGCCAAAAAAAGAAGAAGCTCCAGAAAGCAAAAAGAAGAGAAGAAAAGTTGGGAAATTTCTGCTTGAGAGACTTAAACAGCAACTTTTTTTCTTCTTTTTCTCCTTTCATTATTATTATTTTTTTTTTTTTTTACAATTTTTCGGAGATCAATTTAAAAGGATGTAATTTTCAGAATATGACAAGAAAATTGCTATGTAACTTCGTAGTAGTGTTAAAGGGTTCTTTATTTTCATCATACGCTAAAGATAAGTTTGATGCAAAAAGCAAACAATGATTGAAGTTGAAGAAAGTAAATATAAATAAATCTTTTCTTGATACAATTTAAGATTAAAATACCAGCTTAAATGTAAATTTATGGTAGCATCGAAAAGAGAAATAAATTTATGTAGGCAAAGTCATTAATTCAGAAGGACATGTTTTGAAAACTGTTCCTGAAACTTTGCATTTTTAAATATTTAATTTTTAGAATAGAAATCGATAAATATAAATAAGCTTCATAAAAAAGATTTAAAAAATGCATCCTATTTCAATTTTAATGAATTAGCAAGAGATTTTCGATTAATTCAACAAGAAGCTGAAAGAAAATTGTATCGCTTGTTAATTATTTAACACTCCACTAATTATTTTTCTTTATTATTTTTTAACGATATTGAAATAATTATTTCATGTATTTCATTGATTTTTGTTTTACTTTTTGAAAGAATTATTAAATTGTTTTTTATTTATTCAAATTATATTATAGAAACATATTCCCAAAATAATTTTTGGTCTGTTTAACAACTGTTTTTAAAAATAAGTTTAAAAAACTTCAATATATTATGTATAAACAAAAGTAACTTTAAAATGAATACAAGGTTTCTGTGCTATTGTTTGGCTTCCTACCTTACATTTTAACAAAACAAGTCGAATTCGGTGATGGGAATTTTAAAATCAAATTTTTTTTCTCATTTATCATTCCCCTAAATAAAAATATAAATAAATAATAAATGTAAAAGTTTTTACATGTAACTACTTTATTTAAAATTCTATTATTCTTTAATATAATAGTTTTAAATAATTAATATATTATTAGATAAACCACTGCAGAAAAAAAAGCTATTCTATTATTTATTTTTCTTTTTTTTCCTTTCATTATTTTTTACAATTTTTCAGTGATCAATTTAAAAGGATGTAATTTTCAGAATATGACAAGAAAATGTGCGTGTAACTTTGCAACAATGTTAAAGGGGTTCTTATTTTCCTCATACGCTAAAGATCAACTTGAAGCAGAAAGCAAACAATGATTGAAGTTGAAGAAAGTAAAAATAAATAAATCTTTTCTTTTATACAATTTTTAGTTTTAAAACCATCTTAAATGTAAATTTATGATGGCATTGAAAAAAAGAGAAATAAATTTATGCAGGCGAAATCATTAATTTAGAAGAAAATTGTTCCTAAAACTTCGTATTTTGTAATATTTAAATTCAAAAATAAAAATCGATAAATATAAATAAGCTTAAACAAAAACAGATTTAAAGAAAGGCATCCCATTTCAATTTTAATAAATTAAGAAGTGATTTTCAATTAATTTACCAAGAAGCTAAAAAGGAAAATATTAATTATTTATCAGTCCACTAATTATTTCTTGAAAATTCTTTAACAATATAAAAATAATTATTCCAAGTAAGTTCACTGCTTTTTTACCTTTTGAAAGTTTTAATTTTGAGCAACTCTTTGAAGCTAATTAAATAAAAATAAATTAAAGGATATTCAGATTTTTTTTTAAATATTTTTATGTATTCCTTGAATAAATATATATACATTTTTGAAAAAAAGTTTTTATAAATTATTTAAATTCTGTTTTTTTATAAATTATTTAAATATTCTTTCTAGTAAATATTTACAATATAGATGTAAAATAATAAAGTGAATAAATATGTTTACTTTTAAATTTTTGTTTCGGATAAAAATCATCTAAATAAAAATTCAGAGAGAAATTGTAAAAATATAAATTTATTATAAATAATTTGAATAAATTTATTATAAATCCAATATTGATTTTTTATTTTCGCTTTTTCAGTTAGATAAAAGTAATTTTCTTAATAAAAAAAAATTTAGTTAAAAAACAAAAAAACAAAATAAACAATTGCAATACAGCCAACATCAGCCATTCAGATTGGACACATACGAATTGAGATATTTTAAACTAACAAAAAGCCTTCGTTTAAGTTTTTGCATTGATATTAATTAGCTTTAAATCTTTTTATCAAGTTGTGAAATTGAAATTGATAAAAAAGACATTAAAATGAATCTTATTAATTAAAATTTGTTTTTATAAAATTTATTTATGAATTGTTTGCTTTAAAAATATTATAGAAAAATTTCACTTATAAAGTCGTAACTATAAGAACAACAGGTAAGAAATATTTCAAAAAATGTTATGGTATTTAAAGATAATATCTTTCATGTATTTAGATTAATTAAAATGTTTTTAAAATTATATTTATTTTTTTTTAATTGTTTTAATTAAGTAACTACAATTAATACCCACATTAAATGCTTATTCGCTACAACATTTTAAACCAAAATATGACGCATTTTGTAAAGAAGAATAATTTAAAATTGTATTTATATGTGTATGGAAATTTTATATTATATGCTTGTAAATCTAAACTTTTAATTTAAAGTAAATTTTCATTCTGAATATCTCTGCTATATTTTATTATTGCCTTTTATTTTAACAGTAACAAAGATAAACATATAAAAACAAGATGTATTTTATTGAAATCCTAAAGATGGGCGTTTTAAATTATTAAATACTGTGTAAAAAAAAAAATTGGGACTTATTTTAAGAAATGGAAAAGGTGAATTAATTCTTTTTCCTTAATTTAAGTGATTTGATTTCATATTGTGATATATTCACTTAAAGATTCAGTATTAAAATAGATATTTAAGGGTAATGAAAAGATTTTGAATTAATGTTGTATATGCAAGTACAGCAACTTACTGATTCGAAGAATGAAAAGGCTTATAAAAAAGTTTAAAAAAGAATTAAAAAAAAAATGGCATTATATTAACTAAAATTTAGTATTACAAAATTTATTTATAATTTTTTTTTACTTTTAAAGTATTATAGAAAAATTTCAGTTATAAAATCATAATAATAAGAAGGAAAAAAAAAAACAGGAATAAGGAAAAATTTCAAGACATAATATAATATTTAAGAAAGTAATAATTTTTATATATTATTTAGATTAATTAAAATGTTTTAAAAGTTATTTTTAATTTTTTTTTTAGTTACGATTTTTTCTAGTTAATTTAATTAAATGCCTATAAAGTCACCTACAAGGTTTTTAAACTTAAACATTAAACATTTTGTAACGAATAATAATTTGATGTAGAAAAGTTTTATTGTATACTTTGTAAATATATAAGGGATTTTTATTCGGAATTTCTCTGCTATAATTTCTTACTGCTTTTATTTCTACAAAAATACAATTTATTCTTCAGTGACAAAGATAAACATATAAAAATAATTCAATTTTATTATAATCCTTAATATAAGTTTTTAAAATTACTATTAAATACTCTACAGTAAAATTGGGACTTATTTTGAGAAGTGGAAAATGTGAAATATTTTTCTTTTCTTTAATTTAAAGAATTTAAGCTCCCCGTTTCAATATTTTCATTTAAAGATCCAGTATTAAATAGATATTTGACAACAGTGAAAAAATTTTGAACTAATCTTATGTATACAAGTACAACATCTTACTAATTCAAAGAATAAAAAGGTCTTTAAAAAACTAATGTTTAAAAAAAAAAAAAAAAAGGATTTTGAAAAAATTTCAGAAAATCGTAAGAAAATGATTGAAAGCATCCCGTAATTAAAGTTTTGAAAGCGAAAGGAATACTTTCGATGATCAATCAACTACGGTTACAGTATATGGAAACTTCAGTTCTTTTTTTAGAATTCTTCAGCTAGTAGCATTTCCTTTCTTTTAAAAAAAAATACTCTAAAGAAATGTTTTTTGCTAAAGATTTTCTAAGGAAAAAAGTATTTTTGTAGATAAAAAAATAGGAACTTTCTTTTAAAAAAAAGTTTAATCTATTCATTGTATAATGAAACATGCTTAGAATAGAAATTTATTACATGATTAAATTTAAATTATGTATTAATCCTTCACAAAAATATTCAATTAGACATTTTATTTTTGGAAATATCTGTTAGATTATTTTTCACCATCTTAAGAATAATAGAATATTTTCACTTTTAAGTTATTCATAGAAGTATTTAATGCAGATAAAATAATAGAGATGAGCTAAGAAAATCTAATTTATTCATTTTTAAAATTAACTATGTAAATTCTTATGAGAAAATTTTTTTTTTTTATTTGTAATTAAGTGATTGAAATATGTACAATATAATTGTCTTATAATATAGGAATTTGGAATACAATTGGTTAATTACAGTAGATATTTTGTAAGCAACAATGCTGAAAGAAATTAATGTATGTGATAAAAATTTTACCAGCAATACAATACTAATGATGAATTCATAATAAATATACACACAGAGTAATTCTGGTCAATTAAAAGAATACAAGTCTCTTTTTATGGAGGGGTACATTATGGTAAATTTATAGCATTTTTAATGTATTCTAAATTCTAAATAACTATGAGAAATTATTTATTGGATATTCATATTTTCTATATTGTCTATAGGATAAATAGATTATCTATATAGCCATATATTCCCTTACAATGATCATCCATATATAAGTAAAATATTTAATATAATGCAATTGAAATAAGAGTGATTATTTATTCTGCTAAAACAAAAAAAGTAAGAATGATATAAAATGCGTAAAGGATGTTTTTCTTAAAACTCATAACTATGTCTTTTATCAGCCTATTTTCAGTAATCAATTTCATATCTTAAAATATTTAATGTGTTATATTTTTATACAGCATTTGGTGGCATCACATGTCTAATAATGTCCATTTGTTGATTTCAAGAAACATTCAAGAAACAAACATTCATACAATTTATAATTACATTAGAATTTATATCATATAAGAAACTGCATTATATAAAATCGAACTGCACTAAAAGGAATCATGAAGCTTTTGCCAGTTTGTCCCAATTACTTGATTACCTCGTCTTTTCCATATAATCATTGCTAAAGTATTAGATACTTTATCCCACTAAGCTAGTTTATACATGCATTTTTCTTGTTGAAAAAACAAAAAAAAAATATAAAAATAAAACAATATAAATATAAAAATATTTTTCTAAGTAAAAAAAATATTTTCTAATATCTTTTTCTAAATATCCATATTTTCTAAAAAATATTAAAATATCAATATTTAATATTCAGTTGAATCCTTTATTGTGGATTATGATTTAAATTAATAAATTTAATGTACTGAAGTTTTAAAATGAATAAGTATTTTAAAGTTGAATATTTAAGAAAAAGACTTGTGATATATTTTATATTATTCCCTAACAAATAATTTTCTCAGAATAGTGTAACTTATATTAATTAACATATAATTCCGTAAAAGTGTAATGAACACTTAATAAATTTAACTATCTTGTGTTGATTGCAAGAATTTTACGTTTACTTACTGTTTAAAAAGCTTTTTAGAAATTATATTATTAATATTCCTAATTACCTTAACAACATTTAAGAAATTATATTCATAATTAATATTAAATCCTAAGTAAATTAAAATAAAATAATATAGAATATTCTTAAGTATATTGTACAGGTATTGGTATTTTTATCAATATTGTCGGTATATTATTGATATTTTATCAATACCAAAAGATCTTAAAGGTCTAATTTTTTTTTTTTTTTCATTTATCACATTAAAATCATAATTATAACCGTTTGGAATATTTAACATATTTAACAAAAATGAATTTTAGTTTTGATAACACTATTCACAAATAAACCAATTAAACTTTATAAAAATAGAAATATATATATTGATAATAAAAAAAAATTAAAAATTTGAAAAGAACACGGATTTCATGGTCATGGTAATAAAACCTAGCAAAATTATCTCAATTTGACTTTATAAAAATCAAAATCTAATCAATATTAAATGGATTAAAACGGTGCATATATTTTTTACAAAAATTCTTTTTATATATATTGAAGCGGCAAGCAGAAACTTGTACTTCAGCTAGAAGATGGATTAGGATGGAAAAGGCGAAGAAAAATATCTATGCAAAAGTATCTCTACTAAATGTCAGCAAAAAAAAGCAAGCAAGAAAACTCCTGCCTTGAAAATTTAATTAAATTCCATGTCTTTGCTCCAGTTTTTTTCTTTCGTGTTGTATCAAAATGGATGAACCTTTACTTCTTTTTAACTGGAGGAGAAAATCTGCTAACCGCGTGTGACACAAGATGAAAATACAGGGAAGTCTTCAACGATATGGAAAAAAAAAAAACCCAGAAAGATTGTCCAAAAAAAAAAAAAATAACTCATCTTCTGAGACCTTCGAAGTTCCTGTCTTAAGGATATTTTCAGGGATAAAAGCTTGGAAAATGTGTTTTTAAAATGGGAAAGTTTTTTTTTAGATGCCCTGCTACTTATTGGAAAGTATAGCCTTATTTTTACAACACCTTATTTTTATCCTTACATTTTCATCTCAGCATCAATGCAAATACATTCAATGTATACAGACTTTGATGTAGGCGAGTGATATTTTTGAAAGACAAAAATGATAGCTTGATGGACTTGATTCGTTTTTAATGATGTTATTTAAAGAGATTAATTTCTAATTAATAACTTTTTTTCTAAAAGAATATTTTATTTAAAAAGTTAATTAAGTTTATTTATCGAAGAGTTTTTATAAAGCAGCATTTGTTAGAAAAATGTATCAAATACGTGTACAAAGTATTTAAATAGGTTTCAGTTTCGTACAGCGAATTTTATCATTAACAGTGCCATAGTGTGTTTATATCTGCTAAAGTATTAAAATTTTTCTGCTGAAATACATCTCAAAGCGCCAAGTCAAGTCAGAGTTTTCTGCAGAAATTTTGACAAGAATTTGAATTTTTATTGAAAAACATTGTATATATATGAGGGATATTAAAAAGCTACAGAAATGTTTAATTATTGCATCTATAAGCCGTCTCTATCAACCCACAATAAATATCGCGTCGTATATAAACTTTCCTTCTCTCATCCTCAAGAGAGGGAATGTTTATTTTTAACAAATTATTTCTTACTTTTTAACAAAAATGAATTTTAGCTTTGATAACAAATTATTATCAACATATTATTCACAAACAAATCAATTAAATTTTTTAAAAATATAAATATATATTTACTAAAAATAAAAATAAATAGAACAATTTGAAAAGAACATGGATTTCATGGTTATGGTAATAAACCCAGCAAAATTTATCTCAATTTGACTTTATAAAAAAATCAAATCTAATCAATACTAAATGGATTAAAACTGTGCATATTTTTTTTTACAAAAATTCTTTTATTATATTGAAGCGGCAAGCAGAAACTTTTACTTCAACGAGAAGATGGATTAGGATAGGAAAAGGTGAAGAAAAATATCTATGCAAAAGTATCTCAACTAAATGTCAGCAAAAAAAGCAAGCAAGAAAACTCCTGCCTTGAAAATTTAATTAAATTCCATGTCTTTGCTCCAGGTTTTTTTTTTTTCGTGTTGTATCAAAAAGGATGAACCTTTACTTCTTTTTAACTGGAGGAGAAAATCTGCTAACCGCGTGTGTCACAAGATGGAAATACAGGGAAGTCTTCAACGATATGAAAAAAACCTCCAGAAAAGATTGCCCAGAAAAAAATATCTCATCTTCTGAGATATTTTCAGGGATAAAAGCTTGGAAAATGTGTTTTAAAAATGGAAAAAAATTTTTTGTAGATGCCATACTACTTATTGGAAAGTATAGCCTTATTTTTACAACACCTTATTTTTAAATTTTTATCCTTTCATTTTTTCATCTCAGCATCAATGCAAATACATTCAATGTATACAGACTTTGATGCAGGCCAGTGATTGAAAGACAAAAAATGATAGTTGATTGACTTGATTCGTTTTTAATGATGTTATTTAACGAGATTAATTTCTAATTATTAACTTTTTCTAAACGAATTATTTTATTTTAAAGTTAATTAAGCTTTATACATCGAAGAGTATTTATTAAACAGCATTTGTAAGAAAAATGTATCAAATGCTTATACAAAGTATTTAAGTAGATTTCAGTTTCATACAGCGAATGTGAAGATTAATAATGATATAATGTGTATAATTTGATCATTAATAATGACATATCTGCTACTGTGTTTATATCTGCTAAAGTATTCAAAATTTTTCTGCTAAAATTTTATATACATTGAAAATATATGAGGGTTATTAAAAGCTACAGAAATGTTTAATTACTGCATCTATAAGCCGTCTCTATCCAACCCAGAATGAATATCGCGTCGTATATAAACATTCCTTCTCTCATTCCCAAGACAGGGGAATGCTTATTTTTTAACAATTTACTGCTTTACTTTTTAACAAAAATGAATTTTAGCTTTGATAACATTATTCACAAACAAAAACAATTAAATTTTATAAAAATATAAATATATATTGCTAAAATTAAAAAAAAATTAAAACAATTTGAAAGAACATGTACTCTATGGTTATGCTAATAAAACCCAAGAAAAATTATCTCAATTTGACTTTATAAAAATCAAAATCTAATCAATACTAAATGGATTAAAAACTGTGCATTTATTTTTTACAAAAATTCTTTTCATATATATTGAAGCGGCAAGCAGAAACTTGTACTTCAACGAGAAGATGGATTAGGATGTAAAAAGTGAAGAAAAATATCTATGCAAAAGTATCTCAACTAAATGTCAGCAAAAAAGCAAGCAAGAAAACTCCTGCCTTGAAAATTTAATTAAATTCCATGTCTTTGCTCCAGTTTTTTCTTTCGTGTTGTATCAAAACGGATGAACCTTTACTTCTTTTTAACTGGAGGAGAAAATCTGCTAACCGCGTGTGACATAAGATGGAAATACAGGAAGTCTTCAACGATATGAAAAAAAAAATCAGAAAAGATTGTCCAGAAAAAAATATCTCATCTTCTGAGACCTTCGAAGTTCCTGTCTTAAGGATATTTTCTGGGATAAAAGCTTGGGAAAATGTGTTTTTAAAAATTAGAAAATTTTTTTTAGATGCCATGCTACTTATTGGAAAGCATAGCCTTATTTTTACAGCACCTTATTTTTAAATTTTTATCCTTTCATTTTCCAGCATCAATGCAAATACATTCAATGTATACAGACTTTGATGCAGGCGAGTGATATTTTGAAAGACAAAAATGATAACTTGATTGACTTGATTCGTTTTTAATGATGTTATTAAACGAGATTAATTTCTAATTAATAACTTTTTTTCTAAAATAATATTTTATTTAAAAGTTAATTAAGCTTATACATCGAAGAGTATTTATTAAGCAGCATTTGTTAGAAAATGTATTAAATGCTTGTACAAAGTATTTAAGTAAGTTTCTGTTTTCTACGGCTAATTTGATCATTAATAATGAAATATTGTATTCACGTCTGTTAAAGTATTAAAAAAATTCTGGAATTTTTTACACGTTGTTAATAAAGGAGAGTTATTAAAAAGCAGCAGAAATTTTTAATTATTGTATCTGAAAGCTGGCGTTATCCAACCCACAATGAATATTGCGTCCTCCAAGTTGCCATAACATTACAGTGAAACATTGGTACAAGCAATTGTCCGCTGATGAAGTATAAGACTTTGTGTCTGAATCTTGAATTGATCCAATCCGCATCTATTCAATAAATATCGCGTCCTCCAAGTTGTCATGATACAGTTTGTAGGAGGAAACACTGGCACAAGCAATCATGCGCTATTGATGTGTAAGACTGCATCTGAACGTTGTATCCAATTCACATAGTATATTCAACGATTACCTCGTCCTCCAAGTTGTCATAACAGTACATTGAAACATAACACAAGCAATGACGTGCTGATGATGTGAAAGACTGCAACTGAAAGTAGGCGATATTTAACTGACACTAATTCAATGAATATTATGTCATATCATCAGTAGTAAGATAGCCCAGAGTGAGACAAGGCTTTCCTTTGAAGAGACTTCCATCCATTTCTCTGTAGATCGCAATTTGGGCCGCCCTCTCCTTCTTTTTGTCCTTGTGGCTTTGCCGAAACGATCCTTTTTACAGGGTTTAAATCGCTTAAATACATGAGCAGCCCAGTTTAATCTATTGATCTCAATTAATTTTATAATATCTGGGTCTTTAAAGCATTTATAAAGTTCTATGTTGTACCGACAATCACTTTCCCTAACATCTCCAAGAATAGCCCTTAAAAACTTCCACTGAAATATACCCAAATGGGTTTCATCCGATCTTGCCAAAGACCAAGTTTCAGAGCCATAGAGCAAAATAGGTCTAATAGGGGTTTTATATAACACGAATTTAGTTTTTCTGCTTATGAGCTACGATTTAAACAGATTTCTTAACCCATAAAAGACCTCTTTGGCAGAAACAATTATATTTTTTTATTTCAGGTGAGATATTATTTTGACAATTACTTTCTGGTCCTAAGTATATAAAACTAAGTACAAATTCAAAAGTGTAAGTGCCTAAGGCAATATTGGACGTATCCTGACAAATAATTCTTGAGGTTCTTCAAAAATATATTTGTTTCTTCCTGGTTTATGTTTAGATGCAAAGCCGTTGCAGCTAATTGAAAAAGCTTCCCTAAAAGGCTGCCAAAGTTCTTGCAACGATTACAACATCGTCAGAACTAATGTTTATTTAGATAATCAAGTTTTGAATATTTTTATATAAAAGGTTTTTATGAAACATGTTCTTTAATTTATATTTCAAATACCACTAAATAAAAAATACTAACTATATAACAATATGCTAATAACCTCATATATTTGTTGTTTTTAAATTTGTTACCTCTATATAAAACAAAGAATTAAATAATAGAAATAGACTTATATAATTTAGAAACATTGTCGTAAAATCACATTTGGAATAGTTGATAAGTTTTCAAAAGAATAAAATTTACTGTTCCTTTAACCTAAGCCACTGAAGCATAATTTTTAAATGCAGGACATAGTTGGAACTTTTAGGAAATATTATGTTTTGAAAAGTACTTTTTGGTAGCATATGAAACTGAATGTTTTAAAAACTCCAACAAGGTTTCTGACAGCTGTTATTAATTTATCTTTTCTTTTTGGAAAATAAAATTATTTATGCCTAAAATCTTTTCGAAAAATGCAAAGTTATTTTATTTAAGCAACTTGCATTTACTTCTGACGATATTGTCTTAAACGTTTTTCTAAAAGTAATGTAGAAACTGGATAGCTTTATTTGTTACTTTTAAACTAAGGTAAATATCAGGGCATTATTTAAAATTTTAATTTAATGTAATAAATTATTTGACTTTTAAATTACATTTTAGAATTATTTTTTTAAAAACAGCAATAATGTTTTATAACACTATAACAGTACAGTAGTGTTATAACAGTACATTTCATTTGTACCCCGTTTATAGCACCATAAATCTCATGCTAAATACTTCATAACGGTAACACTACATCGTCTGGACAAAGTAGTCTCAGTAGGAAGATCAAAACAATTCTTTATGTGAAAACATCAAGGCAAAACCTTTCTATATTTGCATTCAGGATTATCTATTTTAAAAACATTGTTTCAAAATCACATTTGAAATAGTTCATAAAAATACTCATAGTACATAAAAATAGTTAATAAAATAACAATAGTTCATAAAAACAAGTACCAGAGTATAGCAAATAAGGTCTAATGGGTTCTTCTGAATATTATATTTTTAATAAATACATTAATAGTATTACATGACACAAAATGTTCTTCATCATTAAACTTTCAAAATGCCATGTTGTAACGAAATGGTAATTAACATTCAAAAAATTTTTTTGACTGATATTTTATCAAGAAAGTAAGAATACATTTTGTCACCTATGACAGAAATTTTGCTGCTCTTCAAAACTGCTATTCATATTTTCGGTGTTATGCGACATATTTTTAAACATATTTACCGTTGGAAAAATCAGAGTTAAATATTTATCATTGAGTTTAATCACACCGTATGTGAATTTTAATTTTCGTTTAATTACTATCATCTCGTTTGGGATTAAAAATCATTTATGGGTAATTAAACTGAATGTACTCATAAAAATCAAGTTCTTCTAATAACTAAAGATTGGAGGTCCTTTTAAGAAGAATGGCATAAATAAATTATTAATCCTCCCGAAACATGTCCTTATTTCCAAGAGTCAAGTCCTTCATCTTTAATTTAGGTCCAGTTTTTTCCCGGGCCTGCTGGTACGTCTTCAAATATCCATTCTCACGTTTTCCAAATTAATCCAGTGTACACCTCATTACTCGAAGTCGGGTACCTCTGGGAAATTACCCTCTTCTGCAAGGATGCAGCGACACAGAGAAACGCCGAGATTTAATCAAGTGGATAAAAACTTAGTTCGGCTGGGAAATGAAAAGAATCATTCAAGTCTGGAAGATGGAAGAGCCCGCTCTATCCAAGAGCTGGAATATATCTTTTTGAAGTCAGAACTGAATGTTTATGGAAGTAGATAAATCTGAGTAAGAAGCAAGAGTTTGATTAGATTATCCAAACTTATTTTGCAAAAAATAATGGACTGGTATTTAACATTTCGTTTATATTATAAGTATAGAAAATTAAATATCAATGTTTTTGGTTTTTTACTCTACAGTAGTTTTTGTGCACATTTTGAGCTACTGTTTAATTTGATTCCGAACCACTAACAAACGTCCACGATACCACCAGAATTCGAACCTGAAGCCTAGGGTACCAAAGGCCAGAGATCTAGCTAATTGGCCGTCAGGCAACTAAATTTCAATTGATTTAAATTTGTAAACATTTATTTCGGGACCTGATGGCTGAGTGACTAACGTTCTGGCTCTCGGTAACACAGGTTTGATGTTCGAATGAAACCAATCAGGCAATCGCGCCATTGAAGAAGATTCTTGCTTTAAGGGCTTTAACAAGCCTAAACGATTCTTTCTCTACGATGTTAACTTATATTAAAATGAGATATTTATTGTTATAAAATATCTTATTTTGCCTGAAAAATAATTAAAAACTTTAAAAATTCAGATTTCATTAATAGAATTGTTAAATATGCCAACTTTTCAACTCTGGAAGTTGAAAAGGCTGGTCTATTCAAGAGCTGTAATATATCTTTTTGTAGTCAAAACTGAATGTTTATGGAAGTAGATAAATCTGAGTGAGAAACGAGATTTTGATAAGCTTATACAAATTTATTTTGAAAAAAAAAAAAAAATGATGGAATGGTATAAAACATTTCGTTTATGTTATAAGTTTGAAAAATTAAATTTCAATTGATAAAAATATTGTAGATGCTTTTGTTTTGGGGCCTGATGGCTGAGTAAGTAGCGCTCTGGCACTCAATACCATAGGTTTCGGAGTCGAGCCCCGATGTGCCGTGGATGCTTATAGTGGTTCTTAAGCCGTAGATCCCGGTTCATATGACTTTAGAACCCTTTCGAAAGAATAAATGATGGAATAGTGTTCAACGTTTTGTTTACGTGTACAACATTTCATTTATATTATAAGATAGAAAACATTAAATTTAAATGAATTTAAATGTTGTATATGCTTGTATTGGGGCCTGATGTCTGTGTGGCTAGCGCTCTGTAGCCACACAGGTGTCGGATTCAAGTCCGGTGGTGCCATGGCTCGGCGAACTTTATAGTGACTCAGAATCCACTTTAAACTAAGGTCCCGGTATAATATAACTGTACAGCCCTGGTCATAGATCTGATAATCATACGTTGCAAAAAGAAAAAAGATTTCACGTATCGTATCTGTCAGTATGTAGAAAGCCTTAGCTATCATGGGGTTGTAGGCCATTGATTTAGTGATTTGTTTGTTGCTCTACGGTAATTTTATGCACACGTTGGCCTAGTAGACCAGGACCTACAGTTTAACGTGGATTCCGAACCACTAACACACATCCATAAACCCGAAGCCTATGGTACCAACGGCCAGAGCGCTAGCCAGTTGGCCATTAGGCCACTTATCGGCCATTGAAGAAAAAAGAACAAGATGCTTGTTTAAGTGCCTGTTAAAGACCCTAAAGGATTCTTTCTTTACAGTGGTGACTTAGATTAAGAGGAAATATTCATTAAGCTCTTATAGCGTATTTCGCCTTTTAAAATAATCTGAAATGTTAAAAATCTTCATTTTCAATTGGAAAAAGATTCCAGACTCCAACAATAGAATTATTAAAAATCCCAGCTTCTAACAATGGAAAGGTACAGTGACGAGATCTCTGAGATTTAATCAAATGGTTAAAAGCTTAGTTTGGATGGAAAATGAAAAGAATGATTCAACTCTGGAATATGGAAACCTTGTCTATCCAAGAGGTGTAATATGTGTGTTTGAAGTCAGAACTGAATGCTGTTATGTTTATGGAAATTGATAAATCTGAGTGTGAAGCAAGATTTGATAAGCTTATACTACAAACATATTTTGCAAAAAAATGATGGAGTAGTATTCAACATTTCATTTATATTATAAGTTTGAAAATATTAAATTTTAAATGTTGTAGATGCTTGTTTTGGGACCTATTGGCCCAGGGACTAGGTCATGGACTAGCGCTCTAGAGCTAGGTATCCATAGATTACAGCCGGTTTCGAGTACCGGCTGGGCTATGGATGTTTGTAATGGTTCGGAATCTATTTTTAACCATAGGTACCTGTCTAATTGAGCCTTGGTCGTTGGGCTGACAACTGTACCCTGCAAAAAAAAACTTCTCCTATTTTGAAATCTGCCAGTAGGCAGAAGGCCTTGGCCCGTCATGGGTTTGTCGAGCCATTGAAGAAAAGGAAGGTGCTTTTTGAAATATTTGTTAAATCTTAAAAGTTCTTTTTATAGAGTGGTGACATAGATTAAAATGAGATATTCACTGTCATCAAACAGTGTATATCGCCTTCGAAAATATTTTAAAAATTGAAAATCCCCATTTTTAATTTGAAAATAATTCCCGATTTCAACAATATAATTGTTAAAAAACAAAGTTTTCAACAATCGAAGGATGCAGCGACAGAAGCGCTAAGATTTAATCAAGTAGATAAACACTTAGTTCGAGTGGGAAATGAAAAGAATCATTCAAGTCTGGAAGATGGAAAACCCGATTTATCCAAGAGGTGGAAGAATATGTGCGTTTGACGTCAGATCTGAATGTTTATGGAAGTAGTGAGAAGCAAGGTTTCGATAAGTTTATACAAATTTATTTTGAAAAAAAATGATGGAATGGTATTCAACATTTTGTTTAAGTTTGGAAAGATTAAATTTTTAATGGAGAACATGTTGTAGATTCTTGTTTTGGGTCCTGTTGTCTGAGTGACTAACACTCGGGAGTTCGGTAACATAGGTTTCGGGTTGGAGTCACGGTGGTATCATGGATGTTTGTAGTAGTTCGGAATCCATTTTAAACCGTACGTCCCTTTTTAATAGAGCCTTGGTCGTAGGACTGACAACTCTACTCTCTAAAAAAAAAAATATGTCATGTTTCAGAAATTGCCAGTAGGCAAAGGCTTTGGCCCATCATGGAGCTGTCGCGTAATTGAAGAAGACAATCATCATGATGATCATCATTAATGGTGCACCAGCCCATGGTGGGCCAAGGCCGTCTGCCTACTGGCAGATTTTGAACATGAGTACGGTTATCAGCCGTTACGTTATCAGCCGTATATCATTTTCCTTTTACAGAGTACGGTTATCAGCCGTACGCCCAACTACTACAGTCTTATTAGACCGGGACCTACAATTTACAGTGGATTCCGATGCAAACATCCAAGGTACTGCGGAACTCGAACCCGAAGCCTGGGACACCGAGAGCCAGAGAAGAATAAGATGTTTGTTTTAAATGCCTTTTAAAGCCCTAAAGGATTCTGTCTACGATGGTGACTTATATTAAAATGAGGTATTCACTGCTCTCAATTAAATTATTTTGACTTAAATAATTTAAAATGTTGAAAATCTCTATTTTTAATTGGAAAAAAATTCCAGATTTCGTTAATAGTCTTGTTAAAAATCCCAGCTTTTAACATTAGAAAGACAAAGAGACATGAACTCTGAGATTTAATCGCAGTGTGATGACCAATTGGCTAGCGTTCTTGCCTTTAATACCATAGATTTCAGGCTCGAATCCTGGCGGTTGAATGGATGTTTTTAGTGGTTTGAAATCCATGTTGAACTGTAGGTCCCGGTCTACGCGAGTGTAAAATGTGTGCAATAAAGGACGAAACTAAACAGAGATTTAATCAAGAGGTTAAAACTTAGTTTGGATGGGAAATGAAAGAAAAATTTAACTCTGGGTGATGGAATGCCATGCCCTTCCAAGAGGTGGAATATGCCATCTTCCAGTCAGAACTGGATGCTGTTCTGTTATGAAAGTAGATAAATCTGAGAAAGGTTGTGATAAGTTTATACAAGTTAAGATAATATAAGTTTGTTAAAAAATAATGAATTGGCTTTCAAAAGATTATTTTATACAAGTTTAGAATAGTTGAATTTCAATAGATTTAAATGTTGCACAATCTTTTTTTTTTTAATTGCTTGCTAAAGTCCAAACAGATTCTTTCTCTTCAATGGCGAAGTTAATTGGAATATTTATCGTATTCAAAATTCAATCTTACGATTCCTTCGAAAATGTTAAAAATTCCAGATTTCAATTGAAAAAACCCCGCCTTTTGACAATGGATTTGTTAAAAATTGCAGCTTTCAACAATTCAAAGAACAGTGGATTAAAAATCCTAACTTTTAACAAAGGAAGGATTCAGCGACACAGAGAAACGCATAGATTTAATCAAGTGGTTAAAAAGATATTTTGAATGAAAGAAACTGGAAATAAAAAGAATTGTTCAAATCTGGAAGATCGAATGCCCAATCCTTCCACGCGGAGGAATATTTCCTCTTGAAGCTCGAAATGAATGCTGTTCTGTTTACAGAAGTAATTAAATTTGCGAGAGACGCAGGGTTTTAATAAGCTGATAAAAGAATTATTTAAAAAATTGAATAGAATTAAAAGTTTAGTTTCTATCGTAAGTTGGAAAATATTAAACCTCAATAATAGCCCTAAAAGATTCTTTCTCAACAATGGCGATGTAGATTAAGATGTGATATTTATTGCCCTCAAATAGGTTCCAAAAATAATTAAAAAATTATTTATTGTGATTTAATCGAGCCTATTGGTTAATGCTCTGGCTTTGGATACTTCCGGTTCGAATATTGTCTGTGCTATGGATGTTTATTAGTGGTACGGAATTCGCGTTAAACTGTAATCTGGTCTAATTAGCATAAAGTGTGCAAATAATAACCGTAGAGTGAAAAATGCGAGGTTAATAGTTTTGAATGGAAAATAGGAAAAAACAAACGTCTAAATCACGTTCACGTTGAAGAGGAAATGTCCAGTTCTCTTGAAGTCAAAACTAAATGCTGTTCTGTTATGAAAGTTGATAAATCTGTAAGTTACAAGATTGTGATTAGCCTATATATGAATTTTTAAAAAAAAAAAAAGGAATTGGAATTTAAAGCCATACTTTATATAAATTTAGAAAGATGGAATTCGATAGATTTAAATGTTGTACAATCTTGTTTTAATTGCTTGGTAAAGTCCTAAAAGATTCTTTCTTTACAATGGTCACGTAGATTGTAATAATTATCTTGCTCAAATAGCTTATTCATTCTTTGAAAATGTTATAAATTCAGATTTAAATTTGAAAAAAAAGATCCCAGCTTTCAACAATTCGAAGAACAGTGGAATAAAAATCCTGACTTTAAACAATGAAAGGATAGAGCGACACAGAGAAACGAATAGATTTAATGATGTGGTTAAAAGATAGTTTGAATGGGAAGTGAAATGAATTGTTCAAATCTGGAAGACTGAATGCCCAATCCTTCCAAGCGGAGGAATATTTCCTCTTGAAGCTAGAAATGAATGCTGTTCTGTTTACAGAAATAATTAAATCCGCGAGAGACGCAGAGTTTTAATAAGCTCATAAAAGAGTATTTTGAAAAAAATTCATTCGCATAGTATTTTCAATGTTTAGTTTCTATCGTAAGTTTGAAAAGATTGAATCTCAATGGATTTAAATGTTGTACATGCTTATTTTAATTGCTTATTAAAGCCCTGAAGAATTCTTTCTCAACAATTTTAACTTAGATTAAAATGCGATATTTATTGTGCTAAAATAGGTTCTAAAAATAATTAAAAATGTTATTTAATTGTGATTCCAAAGAAAATGACAAATATTAAAAATACCTGTTTACAATTGGAATAAGAAATTGCTGCTTTAGAATGGAATTGTTTAAAATTCCGGCGTTCAGCAATTTCAAGAACAAAGGAAAAAAACCAATGTTTGAAGATGTAATCATGCAGCAATACAGAGAAATGTAAATTATACTCAAGTAGTTAAATTCTAATTTGGATGATATAGAAAAAACATCGTTCAACTCTAAATGATGGGAACTCAATCCTTCCAAGAGTTGCAATAGTCATTTTAAGTCAGAAGTGAATGCTGTTATGTTTATGAAAAAGTAGATAAATTTGAGTGTGAAGCAGGGTTTTTATAAGCATATACAAACTTATTTTGAAAAAAAAAAGGATGGAATTGTTTTCCTTATTTCGTTCATCAGTTTGGAAATATTAAATTTCAAGGGATTTAAATGTTGTAAATTCTTGTTTTGGGACCTGGTAGATCCGTTACTAGCTCTCTGGAGCTCAGTGCCACAGGTTTTGGGTTCGAGTCTCTGCGTTGTCATGGATATTTGTAGTGGTTCGGAATCCATTTTAAACCATAGGTCCTTGGTCGTAGGGCCGACATCACTATCCTGCAAAAAAAAGGAAACAACTCATGTCTTAGAATCTGCCAGTAAGCAGAAGTCCTTGGCACATCATGGTAATGTCGCGACATTGAAAATAAAGAAGATACTTGTTTTTAATGCTTGTTAGAGCTATAAAAGAATTATTTATCTACATTGCTCATTTAGAATGAAATGAGATATCAATGTGACCAAATAGCGTATTTAGCTTCAAAAATAATTTAAAATGTTAAAAATTCCCATTTCTAATTGCAATATATGATACAATTGCCAAAATTCCCAGCTATTAACAATTAGAAGAAACAGTGACAAGACCGCTGAGATTTATTCAAATGGTCAATAACTTAGTTTGGTTGGAAAATGAAAAAAAAGGAATCAATTCTGCAAGATTGATACAATCTGGATTCAATCTGTTCGTTATGAAAGTAGATAAATCTGGGCGAAACATAAGGTTGTGAGGAGCCCATACAAGAATCTTTTAAAAAATAATGAGCTTGTTTTTATAGGTTTACTTTATATAAATTAAGTATGATTGAATTTCAATACATTTAAATGTTGTGCAATCTTTCATTAATTGCTTGCCAAAACCATAAAAGATTATTTATATACAATTACCACTTAGATTGTGTAATTTATCTATCTCGAATAGTCTATTTTCTCTTCGAAAATGTTAAAAATTCAGATTTCAATCGAAAAAAAAAAATAATCCCAGCTTTCAACAATGGAATTGTTAAAAATTCCGGCGTTCAACAATTCAAAGAACAGTGGGATAAAAATCCTGACTTTTAACAATGGAAGGATACAGCGACACAGAGAAATGCATAGACTGGATCAAGTGGTTAAAAAGATATTTTTAAAGCTAAATCAAAAGAATTGTTCAAATTTGGAAGATTCAATGTATGCCCAATCCTTCCAAGCGAAGTAATATTTCCTCTTGAAGCTAGAAAAGAATGCTGTTTACAGAAATAATTAAATCTGCGAGGGAAGCAGGATTTTAATAAGCTTATAAAATAATACTTTGAAAAAAAAGAAATTAAATGGTATTCAATTTCTATCGTAAGATAGTTTTAAAAGATTGAACCTCAATGGATTTAAATGCTGTACATGCTTATTTTAATTGCTTATTCAAAGCCCTCAAAGATTTTTCTCAACATTGGTGGCGCAGATTAAAATGTGATATTTATTATGCTCAAATAGGTTCCAAAAATAATTTAAAATGTTAATTAATTAATTAATGTCCTCTTAAAGTCTTAATGTTATGTTATAAAAGTAGATAAAACTTCGAGAGACACAGAACTGTGATACGCCTATATTTTTTGAAAAGAAATAAAGAATTGGTTTTCAACGATTTTTCATTCATTTTTTTTGTATATTCGTATATTTTTTCATTTTTTTTTGTATATAAATTTAAAATGATTGAAATTAAATAGATTTAAATGTTGTACAATCTAATTTTAATTGTTTGTTCATCGTTTCATCAAGATTCATCGTTTATAATGATGATGTAGATTGTGATGTTTATTGCGCTCAAATAGCTTATTCTTTCTTCGAAAATGTTAAAATTTCCAGATTTCAATTGGAAAAAATATCTCAGATTTCAACAATGGAATTGTTAAAAATTCCTGCTTTCAACAATTCAAAGAACAGTGGAATAAAAATCCTAACTTTTAGCAATGGAAGGATACAGCGACACAGAGAAACGCATAGATTTAATCAAGTGGTTAAAAAGTTAGTTTGAATGAGAAAGGAAAAGAATTGTTCAAATCTGGAAGATTGAATGCCCAATCCTTCCAAGCGGAGTAATATTTCCTCTTGAAGCTAGAAATGAATGCTGTTTACAGAAATAATTAAATTCGCAAGAGAGAAGCAGATTTTTAATAAGCTTATAAAAGAATACTTTGAAAATAAATGGCATAGTATTCAACGTTTAGTTTCTATCGTAAGTTAGTTTGAAAAGATTGAACTCAATGGATTTAAGTGTTGTACACGCTTTATTTTAATTGCTTATTAAAGCCCTAAAGGATTCTTTCACAACAATTGCAATGTAAATTAAGATGTGATATTTATTGGGCTCAAATAGGTTCTTAAAATAATTTAAAATTTTATTTAATTGGGTTTCCGAAAATAATTTAAATTGTTAAAAATCCCTGTTTTTAATTTGAATAAAACATAATTTTCAACAATGGAATTGTTAATTCAAGCCTACAACAATTTCGAAAATAAATGTAAAAAAAACCCCACTTTTAAACATTATAAACATACAGCAAGAAAGATAAATGCAAATTTATAAGTATTTAAATTTTAGTTTGAAAATTTAGTTTTAGTTTGATTCGTTTCATGTGAAATGAAAATAATTTTCTTCTCTAGAAGGTGGAATGATAAATCTTTCCAAGATGTGAAATATGAACTTTTGAAGTCTGAATTGAATGCTGGTATGTTTATAAAAGTATATAAATATGCGAGAGAAGCAAGCTTTGTGATAAGCCAAAATAAGATTTTTTGGAAAACAATAATGAATTCAACGTTACTTTATATAAGTTTAGGAAGATAATTTCAATGGATTTAAATGTTGTACATACTTGTTGAATTCTCTTTCTACAGTAGTGTGGCATAGGCTAATATGTGATATTTACTGTAAAAAGAAGCTTATTTTTTATTATAACGACAATCATTTGAAATATTACAGTTAAAAACCACAGTTAAAACTTTCTTTCAGAACATGATTATACTTTTCAATAAGTTATTATTATTTATACCATAAAAAATATTAGATCTCATTTAAGAATTTTGTTTTGAGTAACAGCCAACAATGTAGCTATATTATAAATTCAATTCAAAATCAATAATCGTATTAATCCCACTCTATAGCAAACACACAGAAGTGAAGAATTCTTTTTTTTAAAAGCAAATGATTTGGAAGAAGTATTGAATGGAAAGTATTTCACTTTGTATGCTAATCAGAATCTTCTATAAAAAGTGCGGATTCAATATTAAAGGGGAAAACAAACATCGAAATGGAATCTGAAAGCCGATAATTTTGGGAGGGATTTAGTAACAACCAATACTAAATAAATTGAGTTGACGATCCAAATAGATTGTCCATCGCCATTTTTTTTCTTTCGCTTCAGAATTGTTGAGAAGTATTTGCAGTAGCGAAACAGAAACAAGATGGCCAATGACTTCCACTTTCCAATATCTCCTAGGTGCTTTAGATATCGATAATGCGAAAACGTCGATATTCCATTTATCGATAACACAACGAAACTTCAACATTTTTGAGAGAATTCCAGAACTGCCAAAGGATAAAAGGCACAAAAATGCCGAAGAAGAAGAAGAAGAAAAAAGATAAAAAAAAAAAGAGAAAAGAAAGTGCCCAGCGTCAGATGGTACAAAAGTACCAGCATTTTGGTTGCCTAGCAACTAGCTCCAATCAGGCATTCGTAAAAAAAAAGGATAGCTGGAGATCTTTTTCCTTTGTTAACTACGTTTATTCAAGGTTCATATGTAAGACGCACTGGCAGAAGGAAAATAAATATTTGCCTTCCTTCTAGTTTTTTTTTTTTTTTGCTTGTTCCTCCCTTTCTCTATCTATCCATGCAAGATGATAACATACAAAAATAAAATGCTTGTTGTGAGACATTTTGGTTTTGCTTTTTTCATCACTCGTGATTAGAATGCGACGTAAATGGAAGTCTTTATGTGGTGCCTTTGGAAAAAATATTGCCTGAGGGTGAGTTACCAAAAAATGATGATTAGGACTTCTCTTAATTAATAAAGATGTGTGGACTTAGGAATAGTTAATTAAGTACCAAATTTCATATTTATAAGTAGCGAATTTCATATTTATAAGTACCAAAGTTCATATTTATAAGTAGCGAATTTTACATTTATAAGTACCAAAGTTCATATTTATAAGTACCAAACCAGATTGTATCAGATATCTGAATATTCACCAATGTCATCATTCCTGAAACACTTAATATTTTTAAAAATGTATCGTTATTTACTTCATATTGTCCAAGTAGGATTAAAAAAAATCTAAGCAAAATTTATTGATTTACAACTTAAATATTTTGTTAAAAATTGTTTTACTTATTTTATAACTAAATGTTAGCTACATTAGTTTTCAATCACGAATGTTTGCAATGTTTTTTATGGATATAAAATGTTTCCAGATTTAAATACTTTTTAATACTAAAATTATTAGGGATTAATAATAATTAATTTGTCAATTAAATTATCTTCATTAAGATAAAGTAAAGGTTAATAGCTTCTAAGACAAAGCTGTCTTAATCATTTAGTGATTATATTGCTAAATACTGAAAAGTATAATAGAGTTTTGAGACATAAAATGGGTTACAATTTCAATTGTGAATCCTGAACAAAATACTGAATGTCTCGAAGCGGCATTTTCCAAAACGTTTTTAGTAAAAAAATACCATAAAAATTAGACTCCACATATTAAACTATGGTAAAACCACTCAAATGCTTTAAGATTTCAAATGTTAGACTTCAATTGTTTTAAGATTTCAAATGTTAGACTTCAATTGTTTTAAGATTTCAAATGTTAGACCTCAAATGCTTTAAGATTTCAAATGTTAGACTTCAATTGTTTTAAGATTTCAAATGTTAGACTTCAATTATTTTAAGATTTCAAATGTTAGACTTCAATTGTTTTAAGATTTCAAATGTTAGACCTCAAATGCTTTAAGATTTTAAATGTTAGACTTCAATTGTTTTAAGATTTCAAATGTTAGACTTCAATTGTTTTAAGATTTCAAATGTTAGACTTCAATTGTTTTAAGATTTCAAATGTTAGACCTCAAATGCTTTAAGATTTCAAATGTTAGACTTCAATTGTTTTAAGATTTCAAATGCTATTCAATTGTTTTAAGATTTCAAATGTTAGACCTCAAATGTTTTAAGATTTCAATTGTGAAACCTGAACAACATATTCAGTGTGTCTAAGCATTATTTTCCAAAACTTTTTTTAGTAAAAGAAACACAATATAAAAATTAGATTCCACATTTCGGAACACACACCTCACATGCATTGATGAAATCCATTAAGAAATTTTCCATTATTTCGCTAAAAATATCACACTTTCAAAAATTTTCTCTATTATATGAATACTCTCACGAAAGAGTCGAACTCCAAAATCCTATTAAATCAAAAGAAGCATTTTGCTAATAGAATAGAGTTTGTATGCGTCTAATGGCAAAAAGAGAACCAACAAACAGGCTTAGGGAACTTTTGAAAAGATTATCTCGGACAAATAGAAAAGGTCTCCTCCTCTGCTCCTATTCCAGGTCTCCTCCTTTCGCGTTTATATCCTTTCTCATTGAAGCTGACATATCCGGGAGAGGTTTTCTTTTCCTTTCATTATCATCTCAGCTTATCTTAATGACATAGATTAGGGAGCAATTAATCGTTGCTTTTCCTACATTCCAAAGCTCTGGAAGCAATGTTCTATAGTAATGTTATATTAAATGGGTTTAAATTAATTAAAAGTTGAAATTATTAAATTAAGTATGTGTTTAAATTATTAAATTAATTATGTGTTTAAATTATTAAATTAAAATTATTAAATTATTAGTTAATTTTTAAATTAATTATTTTATTTTTATATAATATAATTAATATAAAAATTATTTGATGTGGCATTAATGTGATTTTTTTAAACAGAACGGTTCATTATTTTTATTAAGGAGATTTTAAACTATTATTAAAATAAATATTATATGAATAGTTTTGAAGTGTAATGTTATGATATATAAGCATTGGAAGTAGGGAAAAGTTTAATATTCTGATATATAAGGATCGGAATCAGTGAAAAGTTTAATGTTATATATAAGCATTGAAATTAGTGAACATTTTAATGTTAAATAATTACAAAAACCCCAAATCATATATCATTTTTGTATAAGTTACCAATTTAATACTTTAACTTAGGCTCATACGTTTTCAGTATTTCATGAGAAAAACTTATTTATTTTAGAAAATCATATTTTAACCTCTATATTAATTTTAAAAAAATAGTGAAAAGCCAGAAATTTTGTTCAGAACTCTTACCATCATTCTAAACACAAACTTCATATGCATTGATGAAATCCATTAAGAAATTTCCATTATTCTGCTAAAAATATCACACTTTTAAAAATTTTCCCTATTATTTCATGAATACTCTCACGAAAGAGTCGAACTTCAAAATCCTATTAAATCAAAAGAAGCATTTTGCTAATAGAATAGAGGTTGTATTCATCTAATGGCAAAAAAGGGGCCCCAAACAGGCTTAGGGAATTTTTTTGAAAAGATTATCTCTGACAAATAGAAAAGGTCTCATGCTCTGCTCCTATTCCAGGTCTCGTCCTTTCGCGTGATAACCTTTCTCATTGAAGCTGACATATCAGGGAGAGGTTTTCTTTTCCTTTCATTATCACCTTGGCTTATCTTAATGGTATAGATTAGGGGTGCAATTAATCGTTGCTTTTTCCTACGTTTAGAAGCTGTGGAGACAGTATTCTATAGTAACGTTATATTAAATGGGTTTAAATTAATTAATTAAACGTTTAAATTATTAAATTAATTATGTGTTTCAAATATTAAATTATTAATTATTGAATTTTTAAATTATTATATTATTTTATTTAATATAATTAATATAAAACTTATTTGATGTGCCATTAATGTGATTTTTTTTAAAACAGAAGAGTTCATTATTTTATTAAGGAAATTTAAAAAAGCAATTATTATAATAAATAATTAGAATAGTTTTGACGTTTAATGTGAATGAAATATATAAAAATTGGAATTATTAAATAAAATATATAAGAATATATTATGTTTTTCACTAATGATATGATATGTAATGTTATGAGCATTGGAATTTGTGAAACTTTTAATGTTAAATAATTACAAAAAACCCCCAAATCATTGATAATTTTTGTTTTCATTTTAACACTTTTTAACTAAGGCTCATATATTTTCTGTATTTCAAGGCAAAAACATATTTAATCATGATAAAATTCATTTTTACCTCTATATTGATTAAAAAATAGCAAAAATCCATAATTTTCAGAAATCTTACCGTTATTCTGAACAGAAACTTCATATGAATTGATGAAATCCATTCAGAATTTTCATTATTTCGCTAAAAATTTCACACTTTTAAAAATTTCCTCTGTTATTTTATAAACACTCTCGAAAGAGTCGAACTCCAAAATCCCATTAAATCAAAAGAAGCATTTTGCTATTAGAATAGAGGTTGTATTCGTCTAATGGCAAAAAAGGGGACCCCAAGCAGGCTTAGGGAATTTTGAAAAGATTATCTCTGACAAATAGAAAAGGTTTCATACTCTGCTCCTATTCCAGGTCTCCTCCTTTCGCGTTATATCCTTTCTCATTGAAGCTGACATATCCGGAAGAGGTTTTCTTTTCCTTTCATTATCACCTCGGCTTATCTTTAATGGTATAGATTAGGAGTGCAATTAATCGTTGCTTTTCTTACGTTTCAAAGTTGTGGATGAAGTGCTCTATAGTAAATGTCTTTTATAAATTTTTTGTAGATATTGAGATGATTTTTTTAAAATTAATTAATTAATAAATGAATATGTGTTTGATAGGGTTATGTTTTAATATATGATCATTTGTGTAAAAACTATTCAATTTTAATTATCTTTTCCTTTCATTATCATCTTGGCATATCTTACTAATATAGATTAGGGGTGCAACTAACCGTTGCTTTTCGTATGTTTCCAAAGCTGTGGCTTTTATAAAGGCGTACGTTTATAGCGTCAAAGTTTTGGATATTGCAATGTTTTTTATAGTAATCAATTAATGTATTCAATTATGTTTTAATATATGATCATTTTTATAAAAACTATTCAAGTTTAATTTTCTTTCCTTTAGTTATCATTATGTGTATTAAATGGTTAGAATTACTGCAATTAATCGTTGCTTTTCGTAGGTTTCAAAGTTATAGGCATTGCTCTATATTATAATTAATATCAAAATATATTTTAAATTATTTAATTAAAATTTTTAAGTAGAGTTTAAATTATTAAATTCATTATTTTTATTAAAAACTTAAAATTATTTTCAATTATTATAATAAATATTATAGGAATAGTTTTGAAGTTTAATGTTATGATATATATGCATTGGAATTAGTGAAAAGTTTTAATGTTATGATATATAAGCATTGGAATTAGTGAAAAGTTTAATGTTATGATATATAAGCATTGAAATTAGTGAAAAGTTTAATGTTAAATGCTAAAATAATTACAAAACCCCCAAATCATTGATAATTTTTATAAGTTTTCATTTTAACACTTTAACTAAGGCTCATATGTTTTCAGTATTTCAAAGCAAAACATATATATTTAATCCCGATAAAAATTCATTTTTGCCTCTATATTAATTAAAAAAAAAAATAGAAAATCCATACTTCTCAGAAATCTTGCCCTCCTTCTAAACACAAACTTCATATGATTGAAAAATCCATTAACAAATTTTCCATTGTTTCGCTAAAAATATCTCACCTTTAAAAATATTTCTCTATTATTTTATAAATACTCGCGCTAAAGAGTAGAACTCCAAAATCCTATTAAATCAAAAGAAGCATTTTACTAATATAATAGAGTTTGTATTCTTATAATGGCAAAAAGGGGACCCCCCAAAGAGGCTTGGGAACTTTGAAAAGATTTTCTCTGACAAATAGAAAAGGTTTCATGCTCTACTCTATTCCAGGTCTGCTCCGTTTTCACGTTATATCCTTTTCTCATTGAAGCTGACATATCCGGGAGAAGGTTTCTTTTCCTTTCATTATCACCTCGGCTTATCTTAATGGTATAGATTAGGGGAGCAATTAATCGTTGCTTTTCGTACGTTTCAATGCTGTGGAGGCAGTTCTCTACAGTAACGTTATATTAATGTGTTTTATAAATTTTTTAGATATTTGGGAGGAATTCTTTTAATTAATTAATCAATAAAGAAATATGTGATTGATAGGAGGTTAGGTTTGAATATCATTATATCAATCGTGAATATATGGTCATTTGTGTAAAAACTATTCAGTTTTAATTTTCTTTTCCTTTATTATTATCTCATTATTATTTACTTTTCCTTTCATTCAAGCCCCTTCTCCTTCAAGAGGTAAATCCATGGTACTATCATGGTACTTTTCGTGGTAAAACTATCATCATATAAAAGGGATCAAGTACTAAATTTACTTCTATTTTTAACTACTTTTCATTTATTTTTAAAAGTTCTTAACTTTACATCTGTAACGAAAAAAGTTCAGTTTTAAATCGATTGTTTTCCTACTATGCAACATAGAACCATTGTATGAATTCTTCGCACCAATTTGGACATTTCAAACACTGTTCTAATCTCTGTGTTTATGTTAGAACATAGATAAAAGTAAAATAATCACAATTCCCTTCTGGCCGATGTCGATGGCATACAAAGAAAGTTAAAGCAACTGATTTTTTTTTTTTTTTTTTTTTTTATCTAAGACAAGACAAGATTTGGCCAATGTTTTTTTCCAGATAAATTGGTTTTGAGGATAAAGATATACAGGCGGAAATAAAATCAATATTAAACGTTTGAGTGTCTATTTATTGCTATTTGGGCAGTAAAAGTATAAATATTTAAGTTTAAACCTGTTGTTTAGCCTATCCTTTGGAGAGAAAGGGATGAACAATATTCAAATTGCTCGTTTTTCATACCCTTTTATTCGTTTAGCATCTTCTTTGATCAGAAAGGATGGCAAGGGATACTCCAAACTATTTTGTTTTCATATCCTTTTATTGGTTTAACATATCATTTAGCGAAAAGGAATGGACAGTACTCAAGATTACTCTTCTTTTGGCACTGAAAGTGATTACTATCAGATTAACCTTTATCAAGCAATGACAGTGATTACTATGAGATTACTCTTGATCTGTCAATGATGTTCTTTTGGCACAGTGTTTTATAAACAAAAATTGCCAAACTTTAGATACTGCTAGTACAAATATATGATAAAAACGTAAATCATATTCATTCATAGAATCCATTAAATTAAAAACCAAAAATTGGTATGAACTCATATTTGAATGTTATTCTTGGAATTTTTTTCCCACTGTTGTCTTTAATATTTTATAAATGTTATATTTTCAAAGAATATTTTGTGACTGTGGAAACTAAACAGCAAACTACAAATATGGTTGTTTAGCATATATTTTGGCTAGAAAGTGATGGGTAATACTCAAGCTTACACTTCTTCTGACACTGATAGTGTTTATAAATAAAAATTGCCCAAGTTTAGATATTGCTAGTACAAATAATGATCAAAATGTAAATTATTTTCATGCAATTCATTAAATTACAAAACAAAAAATTGGTATGTATTATATATGAATGTTATTCTTAGAATTTTGTTTTCACTGTTGTCTACAATATTTAAAATTTTTTTTATTTTCCAAGAATATTTTGTGACTGTATAAGCTAACTGCAAATTGAGGTAACTAAATTAACTATAATGTGGCTAAACGCATTCAGTGGAGATCCGTAATTCATATGAATCATTCTTAATGTGGCTGTCACGGAGGTTATTAATGAGCGTTCCATTAAATCTTCATCTCCGAGAAAATCACATATCTCATTGAACTTTAAATGATAGTGAGAGTAATGTTGAATATTGTATCAATCATATCAGGATTAATATATTTTCTGCCAGCTATGCTGGAATTTCTGCCTCCAAGATGTAAAGTATTACAATATTCCACGATTTCAGTATATTAAAAGATATTTGATGGGCAAATATATTTACAGATAAATGTTGTCGTTTTTCATCAATATAGTTAGTATTATTTAAATTCCCAGAAAACTGTGAAAATTTAAAAAATAACAATTTAGTGGTAAATATTGTTGTTGTCGATTCTTATCCCACTTGGATGACAGAGGCTGATCTGGACCAAGTTCATGAACACGATTGGTGTCATGGAAGTATTTGGTTTGTTTTGTTGCTTTACGGACATTTTGTGCACATGAGGGCTAAACAGACTGGGACCTACAGTTTAAAGTGGTTTCGAACCACTCACAAACATCCATCCCATCGCCAGGATTCCAACTTGGAAGCCTGGTATACCAAAGACCAGAGCGCCAGCCACTTAGCCTACTAAAATGGAAGGAGGAAAGGAGGGGGGGAGCTTCTGTTGTGATAAAGCATCCCGAGTCACTGGAAAGGAGGGCAGCGCCTTCTGGATGGACTTTTAGGGGGACTACCCAGCCTTTGCACATCGTAGGGGAGAAAAACCAGAAAACACGCACTAGGTAGTCTGAACATCACAAACGCCATCGAGTCTATTTGTACAACATAGCAGTCAGTTGAAATAATTCAGCCCAAATGCTCACCGGCGGTGCACGTTGCCAGTGAGACATGAGTCAGGCATAAACATTGTAAAAATAATAACACTGAAAATCGAGACTTTCAAATGTAAATTATACTCGATGTAATTAAATTAAGAAATTATATTTTCACCACATAAATATTGAAAATAGTCTTTATTATGAAACATTTTTATTATTATATTTAATTATAAATATTTGAAATTATGATGAACATTGAAAATAAATAAAAAAAATAACAAATGAATTTAATTATGCTGTATTAATTAAATGAAATATGTTATGTTAATTAATGTTATATTGCAACAAATATCTTATTTTGTAGTACGTTTTATTGTTTAATGAATAAAACAGAAAATTATTTTTTCTATTTTTAGATTTTAGAATTATGTTATTATTCGAAATATTTTTTTTAAATAATAAATTTATAAATTTACTTTCAATTTTTCCACTAAATAATAGAGATTATCTTTTATGCGTCTGCAGAAATTACACAATATTACTTTTATTAGACATTTTTTTATCATTAAAATATATAAATAATACTTTGCTCTGGTGTACGGTGCCGCAGGTTTCGGATTGAATCTAGGAGATGCCATTGGTGTTTGTAGTGGTTTGGAATCCACTTTAAACCGTTGGTTCCGGTCTCATATGATCGTAGACCGTTAGGTGTATGGCTGACACTCCTGTCCAATAAAAGAAAAACGTTTTCTGTCTCGAAACCTGCGGGTGGCTGATGGCTTTGACCCATCATGAAGCTGTTGCACCAATGAAGAAGAAGAAAAAGAAATAATACTTTTCCAAGCAAAGATTCTGTTTTTTAAATAAATATAGTAAAGAAAAATAAGAAATAGTTTTCTTTCTATTAGTGGGGCATCATGAAATCGAAAATATATTTTTGAATTGAATCACAATTTGGTAATTGGCCCACATGGGGCTGTTGCGTCATTAAAGAAAAAGGAATAAGAAATAATATTTTTTCAAACTAAGCTTCTTTTTTTTTAAATTAAATATACTAAAGAAAGATAGGAAATATATTTCTTTCTATTAGTGGTTATCATTTTTGGATTGCATTAAGTTTGGCCGTTAGCTCACTTTTGTGGGGCTGTTGCACCAACGAAGAAGAAATAATGCTTTTTCAATCCAAGGTTCTATTTTTTTTAAAATAAACATAATAAAGAAAAAAATAGGAAATATTTTTTTTTCTATTAGTGGGTATCATAAAAATCCAAAGTATATTATTGGATTATATTAAATTTGGTCCTTGGCCCACTACAGAGGTGTTGCACCAATGAAGAAAAAGAAGAAGAAATAATACTTTTTCAAACCAAGGTTATGTTTTTTTAAATAAATTTAGTTAAGAAAGGTAGAAAGGCTCCTCTTTATATTACTGTGCATCATTAAATTCCAAAGTATATCTTTAGATAGCATTATTTTTTTACTTAATTAAAAAAATAAATTATGGTCCATGTATCATTCTAAATCTAGGAGCTTATAACTTAAGGAAACTCGTTATATTTTAAACATTAAAAAGATCCGATAAAAATTGAATAATTTAAAGTAACCATTAAAAACTCAGGATTTTTACTTGAATATAGAATTCAAAAGGTAGTGAATTGACTCATATTCCGTTCCAATTAATTCGTTAAACGAATAATCCGTTCCTGAAATAAAAGAAAGTAACGAAACGCAAGTCGTTAAGAACTTCACATACCGGCAGTCAATAATATAGTAATTCGATATGCAAATATTGAGCTCCAACGCTCGAACCTATTTTTTTGCTTTGATTTTTTCATCCCTCTGTAAACGTAAGGTTCGAGCAGCTGGTGCGAATGTCAATAAAGCAATGAAGCGATTAATCATTCGGTAACGCCTACCAATCACGTGACGGCTGACGTCAGTCTGCCATGATGCTCATTTGATTAAGCGCGACATTTCAGCCGTTGTCCTGACGTTTTAATTAGTTTCGGCCCCTGTTAAGCCTAGTTAATGATTCGGAGAAGTTGCGACTGCGAACGGTTTTTACTCAAAAATTCAATTACAGATATTTTTGAACTCTGAATGCGGTCGAGGATCACTGATTATGTGACTCGACTCATTTAATTCCAATTAGATCTCATATAGGTCGTTGAATTTTGTTCTTTAAGGTTTCCTGGTTCTTCTTCTTCGTGTGGCTGTATGCAACGAAAGCGAAAAATTAGGTATATATTTTAGGATTTCTTCATTTGCATCAAATGTAGTTGCAACTAAGGAGGAACGTTAATTTAGGAATTTATTAAACGTTAATAGTTTATCAAATTTATGAACTTTGCTTATTCGAGGATTGCTTGTTGAGGAATTTTACTTATTTCAGGATCACTGATTACGTGACTCGATAGGTCGATAATTAGGAACTCATATAGGTCGTTCAATGTTGTTTAATGTTTCCTAGTTATAGTTCTACTTCTTGTTGTATGCAACGAAGGCTAAAAATGAGGTATATATTTTATTTCTTCATTTACAGCTAAATTAGTTGCAACTAAGGATTTTGTGAAATTTATTAAACGTTAATAAATTATCAAGCGTAGGAATTTTGCTTATTTGAGGTCACTGATTATATGACTCGATCATTTTAATTCCAATTAGGAACTCATATAGGTCGTTGAATTTTGTTCTTTGAAGTTTACTAGTACTGGTTCTTTTTCTTGTTGCATGCAACGAAGCCTAAAATTTAGGTGTATATTTCAGGATTTTTGCATTTACAGAAGTTTAATTGAACTAAAGAATATGTGGAATTTATGAAACACTAACAATTTATCAAGCGTAGGTATTTTGCTGATTTGAAGATCATTGATTATGTGACTCTACCCTTTTAATTCCAATTGAAACTCATATTAGTCGTTTAATTATGTTCTTTAAGGTTTCCTAGTCCTGGTTCTTCTTGTTGCATGAAATGAAAGCTAAAAATTAGGTATATATTTCAGGATTTGTTCATTAACAGCAAAAATTAATTGCTACTAAGGAATTTGTGAAACGTTAATAATTCACCAAGGTTAGGAATATAGCTTATTTAGTTAATAATTCACAATATTAGAATTTACCACTACCTATGTGACTCGATCGTTTATAATTCCAATTAAGAATTCATATAGATCGTTGAATTTTGTTCTTTAAGGTTTCCTATGGTTCTTCTCTTTAGGTTCTTTTTGTTGCTGTATGAAAAGAAGGCTAAAAACTAGGTATATATTTAGGTTTCTTCATTTACTGTAAAATTAGTTACAACTAATAAATTTTTGTAATTTAGTAAGCGTTACTAATTTATCTAGCTTAGAATTTTGTTTATTTGAGGATCACTGATTATGTGACTCGGTCCTTTCAATTCCAATTAGAAATCATATAGGTAGTTCAATTTTCTTTAAGGTTTCTAGTCCTGGTTCCTCTTCTTGTTGTATGCAACGAAGACTAAAAATTAGGTTTATATTTCAGGATTTCTTCATTTACAGCAAGTTTAATTACAACTAAGGAATATGTGGAATTTATAAAACACTAATAATTTATCAAGTGTAGGTATTTTGCTTATTTGACGATCACTGATTATGTGACTTGATCATTTTAATTCCAATTAGGAACTCATATAGCTCATTAAATGTTGTTTAAGGTTTCCTAGTCCTAGTTCTTCTTCTTGTTGTATGCAACGAAGGCTAAAAATTAGGTATATATGTCAGATTTCTTCATTTACAACAAATTGGGTTGCAACTAAGGAGTTTGTAGAATTTATTAAACGATAATAATTTATCAAGCTCAGGAATGCTGCTTATTTGAGGATTGTTTATTGAGGAATTTTGCTTATTTAAGAGTCACTGATTATGTGAGACGATCATTTTAATTCAAATTAGAGCTCATAAAGTCTTACAATTTTTGTTCTTTAAGGTTTCCTAGTCCTGGTACTAGTCCTGTTGAATGCAAACGAAGGCTAAAAATGATGTAAGAAAGTTATTAGAAATCATATAGGTCGTTGAATTTTGTTCGTTAAGGTTTCCTTTTCCTGGTTCTTCTTCTTGTTGCTGTATGCAACGAAGACTAAACATTTGGTAAATATTTCAGGATTTCTTCATTTACAGCAAATTTAGATTCAACTAAAAAGTATTTGTGGAAGTTATTAAACGATAATAATTTATCAAGTTTAGGTATTTTGCTTATTTAATTTTTGTGCACCTAAGTTCAGGTATGCCAGTATCGAATATTAAAAAAAGAAATACTTATTAAATATCTGTCAAATTAAAAAAAAATATTACACCAATTTATTGATGAATGTACGCTTTAATATGATTATTTATTTTTTATTCTACTGAATTTCGAATTTTAAAAGTAGCTATTTGAGGCATAATAATAATGACATTCAGTTTTTTATTTTTTATTTTTTTTTTTTTTTATTTTTAAATTTAAACCCTACTTTATTATTTTAAATTTTGTTGATTGATGTACAATAAATAGGTTTTATACCATATGAAGAAAATGATACTACCACAGCACATCGCATAATGAAACTCCATTAATTATATTTGTCAGAAAACAAATAAAAAATTCTCATTTGTCCAAATGAACAAAATCAGAAAAATTAACGAATAAAATGAGTTTCAAGCAGATTTCTTACAAACTGTGTCATACATCCAAAAGGCAAAGTTTCAATGAAGTTATCTATGAGGGACTATGATATTCTCTTCGACTCCTGTAGAAGAAATATTTATTTTTTAAATTATTTATGGTAATGATAACTGACCATTACATTTCTCTCTAGAATACATGTTTTATTGGGTTCATGACTTAGATTATGCTAAGAAATATTATCAAAGCATTTCAAAGATTACCTTGTAGAAATGAAAATTTTCCACTAGCCGATTGCGAATGAGGCCTGTTGCTGCATTGAGTCTAAAACAAGGAATTTATAACTTAAATAAGTTATAAATTCGTTCGTTGGCATTCGATCAAAAATTGTTGCCATTAGATCACCTTATATGACTAAGTAGTCAATGATTAATTATTAATGATATGTTGGACAATACAGCCATTGACAGAGACAGTAGCCTACTTCAAAACTCAGCTTTTTCTTAATTCTTTAGTATCCAAGAAATATGCATTGTTCAATACATTGCGGATATTGTGCGTTCGGTTTGAAATAATTATACAATAAACTTCCTTTACAGCAAACGTGTAAAATTGAAAGAATTAATGCAAATTTATTCTCCGTCATAGATAACTATATTTTAAAGATACATAATGAAGGATGACATAGAATTAATACAACAATAGATTAAACAAAAAACATGTGTAACGACCTATGTCGTAGGACATGGAAGAAAACAAAATGGGAATCATTATGAAACACTCATGGTAAGAAGAAGACATAGTATGCTACTTTAATACAATAATAGTTTCAAAATGGTAAGAGACATCATAGGTTCGATAAATTATTCTAAATTAACTACATTGTGCAGAATTTTAAGCTCATAAACTTATGGCTTGTGTTTCGTCAAAAGTAACTCTCGGAATAGACAGGGCATTTGGAGAGATCCTGTATTTGTATATATGTAAGTGTGATGATAACTTTATTAAGTGTTGTAAGTGTATGATCTAAGCATCTGATATCAATATTATAATATGTGTATGATATCAATATTTTACACCGATGACCACACTTACAGCACTTAATAAATTTATCACCACACTTACATGTATACAAATGAAGGATCACCCAAATGCCACAGTCTATTCCGAGAGTTACTTTTGACGAAACACAAGTCGTAAACCTGTGAGCATACAACTCAAACAATATAGTTAATTTAGAATATTTTGTCTAACTTCTAGTATTTCTAGCATTTTGAAGCTATTATTGTATTGTTCATGCTATGTCTTATTGGCATCAGCGTTTCATACTGATTTCTATTTTGTTTTATTGCATGCCTATGACATAGGGTTTCACATATGTGTTTTTTTAATATCTTGTTTTATGGATTCTATGTTTTATTATCGTTAAAAATGTTGTTATCTATGCAACAGAATAAATTTGTATATATTCTTTGTATTATTTTTAATCTTACATGTGCTGAAAAGGAAGTTTATTATATAATTATTTCGTACCGAAGGAACAATATCCTCATTGTTTTGAACAAAGTATAATTCTTGCATACTAAAGAAAATGGTAGATGGGGTAAAATTGCAACTTATTTCTGAAATTGTTAGACAACTGATTATTTTAATAACAAAAAAGAAATTAAAAAGATGAATTTTGGTCATAGATAAATATATGACCTCAATAAATTTATCAATAAAATTTTTTTAATTCAATTTTTTTTCTGAAATTATTAATAATCTTACTCCAATAAAATTTCGAAATTAGCAAATTAAAATATTTCAGATATTATATTAGATATTCAACTAAACCAAAATACTTATATCGCTTGAAATCTATATTATTTGTGGAAAATTATGGAAAAATGATTTTTTTTTTAGTCTCTGTGTTAAACTAACTACGAAGTCGAAGATTATCAAAGTAGAGGTTGTATAACTATTAAAAATTTGAAAAATGGATTGAAATATTAACAAAACTTAAGGGAAAAAAGTGCATACAAATATCAAAAAATTGTAAATTTTAAATGAATAAATGTATTTATTAAAAGTAAATTATGCGTTTGCTGTATTTTTAATTTATTTAAAAATAAACATTAATTTATAGCGTCATATACATTTTCTTTTATGCTTAAAATAATAATATATAAATTTACAAAACAAAATTTTTTTAAATTAATTTATTCATAGATTACATAGATTACATTCATCTATCATATGCATATACAGATTACATAGATTACACTTATAGATTATATATATATATATTATTTAAAACTACGAAATAATCATTATATTAAAACTAACGATAATTATTTTTAATGGTTACTCGTTCCTTGATATAAATATTTTTGCAATTATATTCATAGATAAATTTATTTAATTTTAGCTGTGTGATAGAGTAAATTTTTTATAAACATGAGAAACATTTTATAACTTTATAAACATAAGATACTGTTGCAATTTTGTTTTTATTAAAGAAACAAACTTGCAAGAAATTAATTTTGCAAATTTCTATATTAGTTCATTATTATATTAGTCATGCCAATTTCTATATTCTTTTATTAGTAAAAAGTTATCATTTAAAAAATGATAACTTTTAGCTAATATAAATAATATTGTTTTCTTCAAATGAATTGTTGACTATATTTGCATAATACTATTAAAAAATACACTAAAATATTTAAGTGTCACTCTTATTTTTCTACTAACTTATAAATAAATGATATGACGCAACATCAACATTTGCGTGATAAGAAACTTTTGTTAGTTTTATCTCGTATGTTTACCACTGCAAAAATGTGATTTTATGGCATACTTCACTGCAAAATTATTTGCAATTTATCTCTCAATATAAAAGTTTTGTTGCACAATTTCATTCTCTTTTTTCTTCATATTTTTTGTTCATTGTGCTTTCAAAATAGTCATTGTCGGTTTGAAAATTATGATTGCTTTATACTCGAGATCTTTGTTTATTATGCTTAATAAAAATTCTACGACATTTTTTCTTATTATTTATTTGCATTCTTTAATGTGAGAACAAAGTTTACTGTTCCCATTTTCGTATTTGTCAACAAATTCTCTGTAAGAAAACAGCATACAAGTGTGCGTACAGAGTTCTGTTCTAAATTCCTTTTCTGCTTCATAATAAGTACAAACACTTAAAAAAAAAAGTATTAAGCACTTATGTAATAATTTATCATTTAATATGTTTTGCAAATGATATAGCAGTTTTCACAAATTATCATCCTGACTGTAAGTGTATGTTGCTGAATTTTATATTTATGTTCTTTAGAAATTTTTATAAAATTTCCTTTTCTAAATCATAATAATATTTCAAAGGCAAGAAAATGATAAAGAGTAACAATGCAATTTTTCTGATTATCCTCTTACAAATAAATACATGCATTGAGAAATATTCGTTAAAACTTTTGTGATATAATTGTTTGTTTTTAATTCCAATTACAAATATTTTTGACGCATTTTTAAATAAATCAAGCAAACGTAAGATTCTAATGTTAATAAAACACAAGCGATTTGGTAAATCTTGAACAGTTCTTAATCCTGTATTTTGTGACAAAAATAGTTACACAAAGTTGCCAATAATATTTTTATAATAATAATTAAAGCAATTATGAAATAAAATGTTCCTACTCTTAAAATTAAGCTGTTTTTTTTTCCCTGAATCAGTATAATGTGGGATTTAATTTAAATAGATTTTCATGAAATTTGTAAATATTTCATAACTAGTTATATTATGAAATTATTTTTTTACACAAATAAAATATAACAACATGAGACAGCCTTAATTTATTTTATTATAACAATTCTCATTAATTTGTTTACTTAATACTGGACAATTAAGTGATAAGATATTTTGTTGATTTAACTTTTACATAAAAAGCAAAAATTTTTTTTTTTTTGGGCCAATTTATAAATAATTAAATACGAAATTCGATTTTTCATTGATTAAAACAAGGGAAAAAATGAGTAACGTTATATAAAGTAATTAGTTTAATTTTGATGTGTTCTGTGTATTTCTGTTCAAAACTCCTATTCTGTTTTATAATAAGTATAAACACTTAAAAATGTATTATGTACTTAATATGTTTTGCAAATGATATCGCAGTTTTCTCAAATTATCATCCTGATTGTAAGTATATGTTGTTGATTTTTATATTTATGTTCTTTAGGAATTTTTATAACATTTCCTTTTCTAAATACATAATAATATTCAAAGTCAAGAAAAATCATGAAGAGTAACAATGATATTAAATTTTTTTTTTATAATTTTTGCAAAAACGATTATTACACAATGCTTTTATTCACTCCAATTAATAAAAATGTTCAAGCTCTTAATGTAAATTAAAAAAGCAGGAAAAAAAAATATCATATATTTTAAATGCATAATAATTTTTTTTTTTTTCAATTTGAGTGGAAAATATATTAATAGGTAATTTGAAGCTTCTTATACTTAAAATATATATGCATGAACTGCATTAATTCCCCTGTTTTTCATAGATAATTTTATTTACTTCTCAAATAAGTTATGTTATGTCCCCATGCATTCGGACATTTTGTATATAATGCAAAAATTTTAAAGCTTTTGATAAAAGTATCTGTAAAAGAATAAGTATTTTCTTAACGTTTCCTAAATACACAAATAATGGAACACTTAATACTTAATTTAAAGTCCTTCATCTGAAACTAATTTTCGTACAATTAAATACAATTTCATAAATATTATTGTGCTAAACCCTATTTTGTTACTTTTTTTAGACTAAACTTCTTTGATATGATTTTTCTAGATTATTATCTTGCTATTGATCAGTTTCTGTTTTTTCTTAATTTATTCAACACATTTTCAATATGGAAAGAAAAAGGCCAGAAAATATTGCAGAATTTTATCATCTTAACAAGAAATTTGCAATCGAACATGACAGACTGTATGATTAAGAACATTCAACAGAGGAGACATTAATACAAAATGTATTCAAGATTTCCGAATGCAAAATTTTCGAATTTTCTACCAAACTCTAGATATATTTCTACAAAAAATTTATATCATTTTTCATAGATTAAAATTGCCTAGTTTTTAAGAAAGCAAGGCCTCCTTCAAACTATTTGATTTTAACTAATTTTCGATCTAATTATGTTTTCAGCTTTTGCTGCATAGTAATTGTTTTCTAAGTCACACAGATCCAAATGCAATTTTGCATAAAGTTTGAAAATTTTCAAGCTTAATTTTATGGAGCCTTTTTTAGACAGAAATATTTATTGCATCCTTTTATAATTTTTCCAACAATTTTAACATTAATTTTAATAACAATCTATTAGACTGTAAGATTCTATTTGAAGTCACTGTTTCGCTAGTATGAATAAGATTTTGATTTAATATAACAGCATTCATAAATTTGAGAGCTTTATTTAAATAATTAAAGCAAAATTCCTCTAACACTTTTTTTACCTATGAGAGGTAAGTGAGATGGATTAAATAATTATAGTAAATTTGTAGCAAAAAATTTTCGATAAAATTAACTTTTGATGCTCCTTTGAAGGAATTAAAAATGTAACAAAAATATCCTTTTTAAAATAATTGCAACAGAGTAATTGTCAGCCTTAACTTTTATGCGAGATTTTTTTAAACTTTCTAGAAATTTTTAATTTTTTGGACATATTTTTTATAACAAACATGTTTTGAAATTGAATCACACGAAAAATATAATTTTTAAAGTAATTACTACAGATTGATGGTCAGCCTTAACTTTTTCAGCCTTAACTTTTTTTCAGCCTTTGATGATGGTGGTTTCAGCCTTTGATGATCTTTCAGATGGTCAGCCTTTTTTTTAAACTTTCTAGATTTTTTTAATTTTATAAAAATGTTTTGGATAAATTTTTATACCTAACGCGTTTTGAAATCGAATCTATGTAGCATTTTTTTTTTTAAATTCGTATTTATAATGTTTTGTAGAAGCTTCAGAACAAAATTTTAAAAAGATATCTATCATTTTAAAAGTTTGCGAATGAAAACAGAAGATATTGTAACTAAAAATTTGTAATTCATGAAAAATTAAAATAAACTAACAGTACATTCACACAATAAAATATTTTTAACCTCAATAAAGTTCTGTATGTAGAAAATCTTCGTGTTTATTAAAAATATGTTTAACCTTAATAAATTTGTACATTTAGAAAATTAGTTTGTTTAAATTCAAGTTCTTTAAAAAAAATTAGTACTTTTTAAGCAGAAAAGGTTTAATGAAATGAAAGAATTTTCGTTCAAATACAATTATTTCTATCCTGACTTAAAATAATCTCAAAGATATTAGTCATTTTTTTGTAAAAACCATTAATTTTACTTTTTTTTATTTATAATGTCACTTCACATCTTTATTTTTATTTAGATAATAAATAAATATAATGATAATTAATATTTAGATTATTTAATATTTAAATTTTAATTTTTTATTAATTAAAATCAGATTAAAAACAGTAGAGTTTATTTTTATTACTAAACATTTTTCTATTTTCTTTTAAATATGATTTGAAAACATATATCACTATAAATGCTTTGATATTAGTCAAAATAATCAATTGGTTACACTATTTAATAAATAAAAAAAATATCATTTAGAATTTAGCAAAAATATTACTAATATACATTACAAATTTGTTATATATTTTAAGTAGAAGAAATTTTTAAGTTTAGAAAAGCTTAGAAAATAAATCAATAATTTGCACTTCTATAAGAAAATTAGAATGATAAAGGTTTTTTGAAATGTAAACAAAAAAGTAAATTTTGATTTATCATATAATTCAGTAACCTAATCAAAACAATATAGAAAATTACCTTAAGCCATTTCAACAAAAACTGTAAAATTACCCTGTTATTGTTAATAATTGTAATTAAATTTAAAAACTTATAATATCGACTTTTAATTTTATTATACATTAAGATCATTGAATATAAATAAAAGAAAGATAATAAAGTTTATAATACTTTAACTCCATAATTTCGATATTAAATTAGATACTTACGGAGTAAAACAGCTTATAAATCAAATAAACACTTAGTTTAAAGAAGAAAAGAAAAGTAAACAAAAACTTACCACATCAATCAGTTGTGAAAGTTTGAGTCCCAGTTTGACAGTTAGGTGTCGCTGTTGTTGGCGACTGGTCGTATCAGTCTATTATAACTGCTCATCAGGTCATCATAGAGTCTTTTAGCATCTGGATTGCATCTCGTAACGGACAAATTAACGCTTAAAACAATTAAAATCACATTTTTACGCCAAAGAATTGATCGAAAACTCTTTGTGTCCGTCATTCTGTAACGGAGCAGGGCAGCAATTCAAGGATTTGACATCACTAAAAATCAGAAACTGCTAAACATAGAGGATGCGTGCTTATTTCTTGCATTGCTTAGGTTGCTGATTGGAAAAAGGAATTTATGCTTAGAATGGAATTCATCTTTGGCTCATGGAAGACGCGGGAAGGGGGGGGATTCGGATGTTGGAATTCACTCTTCCTCCGATTCTGGTAGCCATCATGCCGGTGCAGGAGCGCCATCTATCGGCCAAAGAGTTGGACTCAGAGAATGGCAGAAATAAACTTTGTAAAATGATTTCGGCATTAGTTGAACCGGAAACATTAGTTGCGGTGAAAATTGATATTTTTACGGCGTCTCTAGAGTTTACGAGGAGGATTCTGACTTTCAAAGTAGTTTTTGAAATGCAAGAGAGAAAATATGCCTGGGTTTTGCCAGCCGTAAATTTCCACTCCTTTAATAAGATGCTGCTACTGCTGCTTCTGCAATACAGTTATTTTTTTCCCGAGGTTTGGAGTAATTTTGGGAGAAATTACTTGAGAAACGAAACTTTACGAGTTATAATTCTCAAAAGTAATTTTCCCTTGCCTTTCGAGATGGAAAGTTAAATCTTCTTTTGACTCTCCGAGATGAAGAAGTAATTATGAGGCTCTTAATTTTATCGTTTCTCTGAAGTAATGTTCATTTTATTTTATTTTTTGAGTTTTTAAGAAATAAGTTAAACTGTGCAATTTCAAAAAATGCGGTAATGGGCAATAGCGGACTTTTCAAAATTAGTTCTGACATTCTTTTCAGTTAAGTTTTCGAAATTATTTCTTTTTTTTTTTGAGTTTATTTTTTTTTGATATTAAAGTTTTTTTTATTTGAGTTTATTATTTCTTGATAAAATTATTTTTACTAAGAGAGTCTTAATATTTAAACTCCTTTTTAAATAAAAATCACTGTTAATTATCTATTGTTAAAAATTCGCAGAAATATCTAATTCAAGAAAATTAGAAACATTTTTTTCAAGACAAAATGGTAAAATTTCCTTTAAAGAAAATTTTACATGAAAATGAATAAAAAAATAGAAAAACACTTCTATTATGAGAAAACAAGCACTGATGTATATGTTATTCTACTATAGACATCTGCCACTAAGAGGGATGTCTATATCTCATGCTTTCTAAATTGGTAAATTATTAAAATAATCTGTAAATTTATTATATATTAAAATAAATATAATTTTTTAATCATTATCAATTACCTTTAAAAGTTTTATTATCAAAAATCTGAGAAATGAAATATTTTCTTTTCTTTTTTTTTATTTTAAGTAATCTATAAATAAATTCCCTTAATGTTTTAATATATTTTAAAATTTTCATTTTATTTATTTATTAAAAAAAGATATAATAAATTAAAAAAAAAGATAGAAATTAATGAATAAATATTTATATATTTTATATAAATATATTATATATAAATAAATATTTATATATTTTATATAAATATATTATATATATAAATAAATATTTATGTAGAAATCTAAAAAACATATAGTAAAGAAAGCACAAAAATTAAAAATATAAATATTTCATGAACAAAATTATTTTTCAATAATTTTTTAATGAATAAAATAAAAAATAATTTTTTAATTAATTTTTCGAATAAAATCGGTAAATATGTACACAAATTGTAAATATTGTTTGCATTTTTTAAAAAAGTTCTCCAGTGCCATTTTTTTGCATGGAAATATACACGAGTTTATCTGGTTGCTTAAGATAATTATTTATTAAAATTTTGTGTATTTAAGATATTTTACACAAGTACTAATAACTGTATATTTCAATATAACATGTTATAATTTCCCATAATTATTTAATCTCAGTACTATACTTTCTTCCATAGTCTTTTAATTTATTTCTAATTTTTGTAATTATTTTTAACATGCAAAAATACATGTTGTTTTTGCCATATTTATTAATTTTACGAATTCTTCATTACCAATTTTTATAATATGCTTTTTAAAAATGTTACACTTTCTAATTATACAAAATATTCAATTACAAAAGTAAGGCATTAGAAAAAAAATTATTTTTAATGTAATAAAGAAAAACTTTTCTAATAGAATAAAATTAGCTCGCTGCACAAATAAAGCAACATTCATTAAAATAGTGTTACAACATTAAAAATTTACAAGAGAATATGATTATTTAAAAAAAAAAAAAAAAAAAATTAATTCATTATTTAATAAGCACGAATTCAAATATAAATAAATTTTCGCATATTTTCTTAATTAACGTAATTGCTAAGTTGTAATTTTTAAAATTGAATGCCTAAATTCATTCATTCATTCTATATATATTTATATATATATATATATATACAGAGAGAGAGAAAATTATTCTTTTTCTAATAAATTTTGAAATAGTTGGTACATAAGTTAAATTAGCTCTCATCATTAACAATGGGACACAATTCACTAAAAATGCACAAGGGAATGTATTTCAGTGTTTAAATACAAACAAAAACATAAATGTTTTTTACAATTAATATGAAATTACTATTTCTGCAAAACTGAATCTATACAAACAAATCTAATCAATACCAACTTAGAAGTTAGCCTGTCAAATCCACGGGACTACAAAATATATTTTTCATATAGAAAATATTATTAATTTTTTATAATGTAATTAATGCAAAAAATCAAATATAAATAAAATTTCATATTTTTCATAACTAATTTAAATAAATAAAATTTATATTTCATTAAAAATATTGTAACGACTAAATTCACGAAATCACGTTTTTTTAAAATACATTATATATACTATATAATATATGTAAAAAAAAAAAAAAACGTTTTTTTTTCTTGAATTTGGACTTTATATCGCTTTTTAATGAAACACAAACATGTATTTAAATGAAGGGAATGATGTTATTTTGTATATATTTGAATTTGCATATATACTATATATATATATATATACACACATAATATATTTTTCGAAAAAAAAAATGAGTTTCCGTGAATTTGTCATTATATTATTTTTAATGAGATACAAATATGTATTTGAATTAATTAAGGGAAAAACGAAATTTATTTATATTTTAATTTGAATATATAGATTCATATCCATATATATAATATACATATGCAAATATATATATATATATATATATACTACTATGTTTTGAAAAATCGTTTACTTTAAATTAATTTGGATAATTCATGAAAATGTGAATTTACTTTTAAGAAATTGTGATTAATGCTTCAAAATTATGAAATTAGCTCACTTAAATATTTATACAAAAATTTACTGAGGATCGCCATGAATAATGCCTCATGCCGCCATTAGACCAGATGGTTCATAATTCCCAGAATTTTCTCCATTAATCACCAGGCTTTTAACTTTGCATTCCCTTGACACCTGGAGACCATTTTTTAAGCTGTAAAAATCACGGCACTTTAATACGCTTAATTAAAAAAACTGACGTCATTTAACTGTCGGCGTGACATGCTTAAAATGTGATGCCGCACTACTAAGTGTTTTTCTGCTTTATTTTTTCATATAAAAATGACGACAAAGGCAATATTCTGGGACGGCAGAAAATGTTTTTTGAAAGAAGTTGCCACACTTTTAAAGAAATTTTACTTAAGGTATTTAGCGTTAGATTAATTTCATAGACTCTTAAGAAAATATTCAAGATCCCTGAGGTGTTTTTGGTTACTACTATGTTCAGCTTTTATGCACTAAAGAAGTACGAAAATGCTTAAGTGCTTCGTTTTTAACCAGATTATGTTTCGCCCAAATTAATCCATCATGAAAATTTAAGCTCTACATTTTTTCCCCTCTTTTTTTGTTTCTTAAAAAAACCAGGCTGATTTTTTAACAAAAAAAAAAATCTTATAAATATAAATGTATACCTATACTAATTAAGGCCAAAATTTTCTATTTCATTATCATAAAAAAACGTATATATAAAGGCCAGTTAATATTATAAAAGAGAAACATTCTGTTTAATGTAAAATTCAAAATTAATTTAATAAAATCTAGAAAACAGGATTTAGAATTTTAAATATATTTTTATTTAATAATTAATACATCATGAAAATTTAAGCCTACATTTATTCCTCTTTTTATTTCTTAAAAATTCCAGGCGGAATTATTAAGAAAAATATTATGAATATAAATGTATAGCTATAATGTTTAAAAGCCAAAAATTTTTAATTTATTAATGGTAGTCGTTTCAATTTATTTGAGTTCCACAAATATAATAAAGCACAAATAATATTAATATTATAAAATATAAATTTAATAATTAATCCATCATGAAAATTTAATTTTTTAACCATTTTTTTCCCTTAAAATAATGCCAGGATGATTTTCTAACAAAAAAAAAAAAATAAATATAGTTATAATTATTAAAGACAAAAATTTTAATTTTTTATTGTCGTTCTTTTCAATTTGAGTTTCCCAAATAATATTATTATTAAAAAATCAAAAGATTAAGTTTGACGTAATTTTCAAAATTATTTTAATAAATTCTAGAAAACAATATTTAGAATTTTAAATATATTTTATTTAATAGTTAATCCATCATGAAAATGTAAGCATTAATATTATCTCTTAAAAAAACAGGCTAATTTTATAACAAAAAATGTTATTATAAATTAAATATAAATGCATTGTTATAATTATTAAAGTCAAAAAATTTTTTTATTTTATTATTGGCAGTCTTTTCAATTTATTTGAGACCACAAATATAATAAAGTGCAAATTATATTATTATCATAAAAATCAAAACATTATGTTTAATGTAATTTTCAAAATTAATTTTAATAAATTCTAGAAAACAAGATTTAGATGTTTAATATATTATATTTAATAATTAATCCATCATGAAAACGTAAGCCTACATTTTTTATTTCTTAAAAACCAGGCTGATATTCTGACAAAAATATTACAAATATAAATGTATAGCTATAATGTTTAAAGCCAAAATTTTTTAATTTATTAATGGTAGGCTTTTCAATTTATTTGAGTACCGCAAATATAAGAAAGTGCAAATGATATTAATATTATAAAATCGAAACATTCGGCTTAAATTAATTTCAAATTAATGTAATCAATTCTAGAAAACAGGATTTGGTATTTGAATACAAAAATTAAATACATCTTTTACTATTTTTATTTTTAATAAACCAAGCTGATTTCCTAAGAAAAAAAAATATTATAAATATAGATGTGTATCTGTAATTGTTGAAGATAAAATTTATTTTATTTTTGCTAGTATTTCAATTTATTTGTTTGCCACAAATATAATAAAGTGCAAATGTTCATAATGTTACAAAATGGAAATATTTGGTTTAATGCAATTTTCAAAATTAATTTAATAAATTCTAGCAATCAAGATTTATTTCTTTTTAAAAATGAAAATTTAAGCATACATTTGTTATTATTTTTATTACAGACTGATTTTCTATTTATTCTTTTGCCACAAATATAATAAAGTGCAAATGATATTAATATCATAAAAATCAAAACATTCGTTTTAATGTGATTTTCAAAATATATTTAATTAATTATAGAAAAGAAGATTTAGAATTTTAAATATATTTTATTTAATAATTATTCCATCATGAAGATTTAAGCCTACATTTTTTTTTTTTTTTTTTTTTTTTCTTAAAAAAATTAAGCTGATTTTCTAGCAAAAAATAAATATAATAATTTGAATATAGAAGTTAAACTATAGACATTAAATTCAAAAAAATATTTTTTTATTATTTTTACTACTTTAATTTCATTTGCGTGCCACAGATATAATAAATATTTATATAAATTGTTAACAATATATAATTGAACTAATACCACTACAACTAATTATAGCTAATTATATTTATTAAATATAGTTATGACTACCTAACACTTAAGACTGAACGTGTCTCCCAGTCTGAATGAGAATAATTTTCATTAACGGCACAGGCTACATAAAATTATTCATTTCGAGCAAAATTCTAACAGAGCTTCACTCAAATGCAATCTGATTGAAGTTCAAAGGATTTTTAGTTTTCAAAACACCATATTCAAATGCCAGTTGATTACTTTTAAGCCTCTTACCTCTTTTGATTCTTATAATTATAATAATAAAAAAATCTCAGATATGGAGTTCTACATTTTTGGATGTTTAAACAGGAAAATTATGTTTAAACGAACACCAAGCTTCTTTAATAATGTTCGATTAAAATTTTTGTCAAATTAACTTGAAATTTCCTTTTAATATTTATATTACATAGGCATTCTTATTAATTTAACAATATAGAAAGTATTTGATTTATGTATTTCAAATTTAATCATTATACTTTATTTAAATTATAGAAATTATTAAAAATTAAATTTATAAAAATTAAATTACTTTTTATGTTAAATTTAGAAAAAATATTCAGATTAATTTTATAAAAATAATTAATTTATAAATTTAATATTAATTAATTAATTAATTAGTTAAATATTTTTGTATTAAATTTATCAAAATTATTATTTATTATTTAAAAATAAAATTTATTTAAATTTTCATATTTTATTTTATATTTTACGTTAAAATTTTTATATTTTATTATAAATAAGTTGGCAATGCTCATTTAACATAGAGATTTATTAGTTTTGTATTTTTATTAAGTATTGCTTTTGAGCCTTATTAAATTGTGCTGCAAATTATTTTAGAAATATTAAGAAAATGTCTAAAAACAAAAAATATAACTATATTACGAAATTACAAAGAAAACTAATGCAATGCAATATTTATATTTCAGCTATTACATTATCTAAGTTCCTATTTAATAAATAAGTAATAAACATGCCTAAAATTGTTATGACATTGATGATATTTTGCAAATTTTTAACGCTTAGAAAAAGCAAAATATGTTTTTCAACATTTTTTTAGATATATTACGAAACCCAAAATATATATAATAATGAACGACAAAAAACGGCCATTCACCATGCTGAATATACCGGTTCTCGTTAGATCACCGAAGTCAAGCATCATTAGGGGGCGGTCAGTACATGGGTGGGCGACCACCTGGGAACACCGTGTGCCGTTGGCATTCACAAATTTGGGACCTGAATGGCCGAGTGTCTAGCGCTCGGGGCCACAGGTATCGGGTTCGAATCCGGCGTGCCATGGATGTTTGGAGTGGTTCGGAATCCACTTTAGGCCGTAGGTCCCGGTCTCCTATGACTGTAAGAGCGTCACAGACTAAATCGGACTTCTACTATGGGTGCTCCATCACAACAGAAGCTGCTTCCCTTTAATCATGAGTATGTATGGGCTCACTGTGGGCTTGGCCGCCATCCAAGTGAGGATAAGAAGTAACAACAAACAAACAAACAAACACGACAAAAAAAATATCGGGATATTTGTAGGTTGATTTTAACTATATATGTATTCTAATAATTAATATAATTTAATTAAATTTTAATGTATTTCTAATAAGAGTTAATATTACATTATTAATGGCATTATAAGCATTAAAATATTACATTATCATGAGTTTTTTTGTATGCTGTTAATTTTGTGAAAAATCTTGTTTTTCAGATAAGATAAGTTGAAGAAAAAAAAAATAATGCAATAGAAATCTAAATCATACAATATTTTAAATCAACTGGAATCTTACATAATGCATTCCTATTAATTAAATCTTAGAATGAATTTAGTTTTGAAATATAATAAAATTATTGTTTTTTTATTGTTATTTATTTATTTTTGTTGAAATTTCCATTTTAAAATACATCATTGAAGCATAAATGTGCATAATGTACATCAGAAAGCCAGATCGTGCAATATTTATGGTCGAACAACAGCACGAAGATATTCGAGAAGCTATCTTGCCATTGTAGGAGGTGTAATTAACAGAAAGCCGTTGGTACAATTCCATCGTATAGTCTCAGCTATCTCCGCATCTGCACCATTTACACTTGCCAAATCTAATCTTCAAAGTAATTTACAGAACTCAGATACATTTTCCGCTTTTTGTGAATATCTTAACAGCAAGGATTAGAGCATAAGAATTTGAATGTGTAAGCACAGAAACGTGTGTGCTTTAAAAATTACAAATTACAAATAACATCAAAAGTGCAGTTAAATTTGTGTTTTTAAATTTGTTTAATAGGCGATGCTATTATGTTGCAAATTGCATGATTAACATTTGAATTGTTTTAATTAACTTAGAAATTTATTTCAGTCATTATTAATTAAACTATTCAAAAAATTATTTCTTTAAAAAGACTAAATTGCCCATGAATGTTTTTATCTAAATCTCAAATATATATATATATTTATATATGTTTATATATATATATATAACATTGAAAAATATTTAGTCGTACTACAATAAGGAACTGCATCCAAAACCTTATCTACAGTAATAAGTGTATTAATAAAATAATCACGTTAATATTAATGATTAGTGCCATTATCACTAATTATAGCTTAAAAGACAAAATTGCCTATGAATGTTTTTTTACGAAATCTTAATATATATATATATATATATTAAGCTGTATTGAAAAAGAGATCGTACTGCAGTAAAAATCTGTATCAAAACCTTATCTATAGTAATAAGAACTAATATAATTAGTAATATAATCATAAATATTAATGATTACCACTGTTATCGCTAATTATAGTTAGACTAAATTGTCCATGAATGCGTTTTTACTAGATCTCAAGAACTATATATATAAACTATATATACATATACGTATATATATTCTATATATAATATATGTATTAATAAATTACTACAATATGCATCAATATCAAAAGTATCTATATTAATAAGTAAATTAATATAATTAGCAATATATTATTATCACTAAGTTTTAAATGTAAATAAAACAAAAAACTCTTTTCTGGAAAGTCTTGTTTAATTAACATTCAGATTTAATGTTTTTTTTAAATCATTTTGTAAGCATATATCGCAATTTCATTTTTGTTTTTTATCACAATATGTTGTATATTTGAGCCTAAACTACGTATCTAATTAATTATATCAGAAATAAAAAGAAAATTTTTTTTCAAAATGTTGATTATTATTTAAAACGTTAAATATTAATGTTAAATGTTAAATGTTAATTAATGTTATAAATGTTAATTAATTATATCTGAAATAAAAAGAAAATTTTGAAGGAATCATGATGTATTTAATGAATTTTGGAAATTAAAAATTGTTTT
>BPLR01008727.1:0-36287 GCA_021605095.1 Caerostris extrusa | reverse complement strand
CGAAGCTTATGTATTGATATGGCCATGAGCATATCAAGTTTGTTTGGTTTGCGATTCACAGAAAGTATTTATGTTGTTTCTTCAAAAATTACATTTATATTATGTTTTTGTTTTATTTTGCCTTATGGTATTTAATTCAATACATAGTGTGTGAATAATATTAGTTGCACACAAATGCTTAAATTTAAAGCAGTTATATATCAGGGGAGGAAAAGATTCCCATGGTAGAAGGAATACCATATGCACATGCCTTAACCTGTATTCAAATTTTAGGATTTCATATTTATTCAATTTCTATTATATGAAAATGCATGTAAGTAAACAGGATGAATTCTACAAAGGGTCAGCGCAGACAATTAAGCATTATATAGGCTAATTGTAGTAATGATGAGCACTTGTTTTAGGAGTATCACTTGGTATTGATTATTATTAGGCCACTTAATTATTGTTGTTTGGGTACATGATTACTTAGTAACTTAGTAATCATGTATTCTAATTAAATTAATATTGAATCAAAAATGAATCAATTGACTTGGCCAAATACAACATAAGAAAAGTTTCAAGCCCTTGGCATGAAAGCTACTTTATAAAACTATCTCTTAAATCATTGTATTAAAAGAAATCAAATAAATATTTTCGATTAAAGTGCGTTATTACATACTGATTTTGGACTTATATATTACATAAAATTATTACACCCAAATATCGTAAATGAATACAAATAAGTATATTTACCGGTGCAAGGAAATTAAATCAAGCTTCACAAGAGCTTCTGGCCATTGAATGAGCAGGGAGGCCTATACAGGTCTGCATTTCCAGCATCGCCTGAGAGTTGCTATCTTCAGGGCTCAGGTCTGCCTTACAGGCTCTTAATAAAGGTTTCTCCTGATGCCCAAACATCATTTTTCTCTTTTGTAGAAACAAACCTACCACACAAAAGCACTGGGAGATGTTGTGTGTTGCTCACAGTGGATCTCTGCTCTTGCTTTGTGGTTGGGTGCGTGAAAATTACATATTCTTTGGCGAAAGAATACCCAGAAGTCTGGATCAGAACGGGTATTTCTACTTCCCTTGCAGATAACGCCTTGACGAAAATCTAACCCTTTATATAATTCCTTCTAATATCAAAACTAAATACCAATTACAGAGAATTATATGTCACGACAGAGAAGAAACAGCTACTACTCTCACAAGGTTTGAGGATGAAGCTCAAAATATATGAAGAAAATTCTGCAGGGGGTGTTAAAAATACCAAACATATGACAACTGTCTGATGTTGTGGTACTCCCTAATGCTGATTGCTCAATTGTTTGCGAAAAGCACTATACATTGTCTAAGAAGCATCCTTCGGAAGGTTCCTCTGGCTGACGATGCCACAACCATTATTATTCGTGAGAACGATATTTGATTCAAATTCAGCACTCTTCGGAGATACGACAACCGCAACAAATAGAACAAATAAATAAAAATTAAAATAAATTGAGAAATAAAGTTTTACACCGCAGTTTTATTTATAGCTTGCTTGCCTTCTCCCGTTTGCCCAGAAACAAACATTACCACGACATACTCAAAAGATATTAATCCCTAATGTGCCTTATGAATCTCAGCAATAAATAGCTAACCAATTTAAAATTTCTTAAGAAGCACATTTTAAAATTTAAAAGATTTTAAAGAAAGCTTTGAATATATTTATATAGCAATTTAAGATCAGACCATTGCTCAAAGCCCGAAGACATTTTGCCAGATGAAGGGGGTAATCTATAGATGGCGGAACCTGGAAGATTTCTCCATTTCCATTAAGAGGAAATATAATGGAAATGGAGACTTAGAAATAATTATAATTACCATCGAAACCTATTTCATTTGCGAGAATGTTTTTGCAGAACGACCAAGAATAAAAACAGTTGCGTTTACAAAGATAAAGAGAAACAATATTCTTGCCCATCTTTGCCTCCTTTCAGCCCAATATATTACTTTTTGTATTCTGAATCAATATGGATGAATCTGATTTGAGATAAGAAACATCAGGACGCGAAACAAATAAGATGGATTAAATTGGAACGCTAAGAAGATCACCTTACTTAATAAATGAGGAAGGCGGATTCAACGATAGAAGTATTTTTGTGACTCTACTGTTCATCTCCACGCATAAAAAAGAGGTCTGATAGATGATCTTGCAATAGAATTTAAAACAAGGAAGTGCACAGAAACAACAATTAACCAGACGAGTATTCCGGTGTTATTTATTTATGACTTAAATGTATCCATAAACATCGATTTGCATGAAAGTATAAAAAATCTCATTATTTTCTGCATAATCAAAATATTTTCTTACTTTGAGAGAGCTGATATTTTGACTTTTACGAGGATATTTAAAATATTCTTAAAAAACATAAATATTTTCATTCCCATAATTTATATTCATAATCTCATTGGCACAATCTTTGTCTAGTTTAAATGCTAAAAGTTTTGAGAAAGAAATATACAAAAAGATATGCAGGTGGCGATTATTTTTTGTGAAAAATTTAAACAAAGTACAGAAACGTAATGAGCAAGAGGGTAAATCATTCAGTCTTGTTCTTATTGTTTATGTTTTAAATGTATCCATAATACTAGGTAGGTTAACTACGAAAATATAAATAAAAGAAAAATTCTATTGTGTTTTGATTTTCATAATCAAATCAAAATATTTTTTTCATTTGGAATCGATATTTTCAAAAAAGATTAATTCACATATCCTCCACACCCACCTAAGGAATTCAGGTGATGGATGCTATTTAATAATTTAAGCAAAAAGCAAGTACAGAATCGTAATAAATTAGAACATAATTCGTATATTGTTTTTATATATATCCATAGCATCGATCATGAAAATATAAATAAAGAAAAGTTTGTGATTTTTCGAATAATAAAATAATTTTTCATTTAAACAAATATTATAACACAAAGAAAGATTAACAAACATTCTCCACATAAAAGAGATATGAAGGAGATGTATGCTTTTTTAATAATTTAAACAAGGCAGTACGCAAACAGAATGGATGAGACACTATTCGTATTTGTGTGTTTATATATTTATTATATCCATAAACATCTATCGTGCGAATAACAATAAAGAAAAAGGATGTGATTTTCAAGAATAATCAAGAACATTTTTCCCATTTAGGCTCATGATATTTCAGCTTTGAAGATTAAGGTGGAAATATTCTCCACATAAAAATTCCGTCACACCACACATAGAAGGAATCAACGGTAAGGCAGAATGCATCCGTCACCACATAAAAGGAATGTGAGCGGATTCAATTGCTTTTTTAATCATTTAAACAAAGGGAAGTGCAGAAGTAATGAATGAGTGTAACAAGAGCAACAATATAAATTGTGCCTTCTGACAGGTGATCTCTGATGATTATGTTATTTATCTAGCATGACATTGTGGCGTATTTGTTCAAAATTAACGATAATTAAATAATTTGAGTTTATTTTATAGAAGTATAAATTCTCTGCATAATTTATGTTCTTCATTATCCAATCTTTATGGACTTAAATACTAGTTCAAATACTTAAAGGGTAGGCCAAAGATGCTAGTAGATGGATTTTAATAAACTTAAACAAAGCAAATTACAATGTAATAAATTACATAATTCGTATATTGTTTTCCCATATTTTAAATATATCACATAAACATCGATCAAAAAAGCTGGCGAAGAGTATAAATGAAGAAAAAGTTTGTGATTTTCAAAAGGAACTAATCAAAATATTGTTTTTTCATTTCAAACAGATATTTTAACACGAAAAAAAATTAAATTTTAATATCATCACATAAAAGGAATGTAGATTGAGGGATGCTTTTAATAATTTAAACAAGGTAGTACAGAAACGTTACAAATGTAACTTGGCATAGAGACACATCATTCGCGTATTATTTCTTATATTTTAATGATATCATAAATACCGATCACATAAAGTATAAATAAAGAAAAGTTAGCGATTTTTGGAATAATTCAATATAAAAAATATTTTTTTATATAAATAATTATTTTTATAAATAATTATTAGATAAATAATTATTTAAAAAAAAATATATTTAGTTTCAAATGAAATTTTTTCTTTTGAAACCGTATTTTAGCATGATTAATTCAAATATTCTCTCCACATAAAAGAAATGCAGTAGAACGAATGCTTTTTAATAATTTAAACAAAAGAACTACACATAGGAGCATATTAGAATGAGAGGCATCATTCGCATATTGTTTGTTTATATTCGTGTGGCGTATCCTTTATTTTAATTATATCCATAAACATCGATCGCATATAAAATATAAATAAAGAAAAAGTTTGGGATTTTCTAGGAATAATTAAAATATTTTTCATTTGAAACCGATATTTTAATACGAAAAGATAAATTCAAATATTTTTTATCATTTTTTTAATATAAAATAATATTCTAGATATTAGTTATTATTATTAATATTAATTATTATAATAATAATTATTAATTATAATTATTATATTTTATATAAAACAAAATAATTTGAACAAAGATGTACCGTTTTTATTTCCAGATGAGGAATAACGAAAATTGCCATTTCACAATCTCTGTAGCCGCCCATTAGTAACATTTGTTTAAATGAGGTGAAATTTTATTCTTAATAATAAACACATAATTTTAAGTATTTTATGCTAAAAGAGTTTTCATTATATTATAAAGCTGAATTTCCTAGAAAAAAATATCAAATATAGATAAAATGTAGAACAGTTATTTTCTGTTTCACATCAATAAACTCTCTCTTGGACAAAAGAGAATTATTGAAACAAATAACAGTAGCAAATTCCAGATTTTTTTTTTTTAAAAATTTTTGAAAATTAAAAAAGTTATTTGACAAACGAAATAGAGATATGAAATATTAAATCAACAATTTTTAACAACAAATTTTGAAAATTATTTAAAAATTAAATTATAGAACGAATCACAATTTTGAAGCAAAAAATTATTAAACTACAATCACAGAACGAATCATCAATTATATCAATTCATTTACTGATAAAAAACAAAGAATAATATAAATTGATCAACATTGCAATACTGACGAATGATTCTCTGGTAATCAATTCATATTTATCCAATGTAACATTATCATTTGTTCAAAAAAAAAAAAAAAATCGAAAGTTAACTGAATTATTGTGAAAATATTTTATAAACGCAATCCATAATTTTATTTTCTTTATTATCAATCTCAATGTCTTAATTATTAGTTTGATAATACATAAGTATTGTTTAATGTTAAATGAAGAATTTTACATAGACCTCTAATTTTTGCCGTCAGAAAAACAGAACAAATTTCAGCTATCATTATTATTTTAATAAACATCTCTTTTAATATTATTATTTTTGTTATAAAAAATAAGAGTTTCTAAATTTTATGTAAAAGCAAACAATGAACAAAGATGTTACATTTTTTTTTCAAATAGCAAAAAACGAAAATCCTCATTTTATAATCTCTTTATGATCATAACATTTTGTTTAATAAAAATTTTTATTCAATAACAATAAACACATACTATTAAATATTAATTTTTTTGATGGATTTTATGTTTAGGAAAAATTCTCTTATTATGTACCTTGAAAATAATTTTTCCAAATAATTTTTATTAAAAGAAAATAAAAAAAACAGTTTCAAAATCCTTTCACAAAAGAAAATAAAAATCATGTAAACATAAATAATTTTTTACTTCATAGAAAATATTATTTCATCATGCAGTTTAATCAATTTTGTTTCCTTTTTATCTCAACAAAAATAAAATGAACTTCTTTTACATTCTTTATAAAAAAACTCAAAAACTTTATTTTTGTAAATTTACATTTTCAAAATTTTTTTATTTATTATTGCAACACAATTAGAATGAGCCATGATGATGAAATATGCACAATAGATTTTCTATTCTATTTTAATTTTATACTTTTGCAATCTATTATGCACTTAAAATTTTAGACTACATGAGATGATAAATTATTTTTATTCACTTTAATCTTAAGATGTTAAACTTCAATCGTTTTCAGATTCCTAGGTATAATATGATTCTGAATAATAAACCTACATCAAAAAAGTTTAATAATAGTTTCATTATTTTCAAAATATTAAATAAACACAATTAAAATTATTATGAATAACTTAACAAACAATCATATAGTAATTTTATATCCTATTAAACTAAATATCAAATAAACTATTTGATAAAAAATTATTTGACGCATTGAATAAATTATTTGATGATTACTCAATTATTTGACACCATTGTTAAACTGAAGAAAAACTACAAATTCTTAAAAGCAATATTTAAATTTATTCCAGGTTAAATATAGTTTCGATTATTAACAAGTGAATTTTCTATGTAAAAACAGTAATGCAAATAATAATACTACAGACTTATATTATTTCACACAAATTTTGTGAATAGAAAAACTTTTAAATATTTTTCTCTATAGAAGCAAGCTAACATTAAAAGCTCATAAAATAGTTAAAATATGTTATATATATATATTTATTTTCGGACCACTCTATCTGATAATCTACTTGAAGGCAACTCATCTAAAACCTGGTTTAACTTTATTTTTAAACGTCCCTGATCAGCCCAGGTTTAAAACTGTTGCCCTTTTCAGACTGACGGCCATGATTGTATGGCCAATCGCCTTTTTTTCGAATGGAAATATTTATAAGCCCAAAATGCATGCTCTGCAGTCTTGGAGAGGACATGGATTCATCTCACCTTCCTGTCTGCCCTGCACTTGTTTCCTCTACTGTGTAGGTCGTTACTGGAAGGCCCTTATGGCTAAACATGTCACTATGTGATTTCTTTGGATTCTCTTTGTTATTTTCATGTTCTTGTGCTCTTTTTTCTTTTTTTTTCTTTAATTGCTTTATTGTAGCCTGCCATTGAAATATATATATATATATTTAAATATATATATATATTTTTTTTTTTTTGAGAATCGTTTTCGCAAGGCCGTGCGCCCTACTGGCAGGTTTCTCGGACAGGAGATATTTTCTTTTTTATGGGGTAGGGTTGTCAGTTCACCCCATATTACAGGTCATATTACGGGGTCACCGGGACCTACACCGGGACCTATGATTTAAAGTGGGTTTCGAACCACTACAAACAGCCATAGCACCGCCGGAATTCGAATTCGAAACACGTAGCACTGAGAGTCAAAGTGCCATCAGGCCTCATAATCAGACTAATTACTCGACATAATGAGAATAAAAGTTCAGATAATTAGTCTGACTACAGAGAGATAATCACCTACAGTAAATGAATATTACAATGATTTAAACATTAAATTCTTAAAGTATATCTTTCAAAATTTCTTAAATTAAATAAATAATTAAAAGGTAATAGTGATAATTAATTTCAAACTAATAATTGAATAAAATAATTATACATATGGTTTAAAATACATGGATTTACTTTATGTACAATGAATACCCCTTATGATATAAAAATGTTGAAATAAAAATATACTGTAAACTATGAAAGAATTTAGTAAATTTTTAATGAAAATTTTATAATCTTACATAAAAATATGAATAATATAAAAACAGTAATATTTCTTTATTTTCTTAGCATAGGAGAGGAAATAATCAATACTATTTTTCAATTCAAATGCTTTTTTATTTATTTAACTTTAATTTAAAGTACTGTTTAGAAATTTTTTTCTACTATAATGAATATTTTTAATAAAAATTTATATTCCTTATAAAATTGTTTCTTTATGTACAAATAAATTATTTGAACAAAATTATTGTATTGTTATAATTGTATTCGTATTAAATTTATTCACTCATGTATATGAATGAATAGAATTAATAATAATAATACAATAATAACAATATAAAAATTTGCTCAAATGATTCATTTATACATAACAATTTTCTAAAGAAAAAAATTTAATTAAAAATGTTCATTATAGTAGTAAATACATAAATGAATAAAATTAATACGAAGAAATCAATACATAAACAATACAATAATTTATTTTTGTACATAACAATTTTTTAGAGAAAATTTAATTAAAATGTTCATTATAGTAGTAAAATTACTGAAATAGTACTTGAAAGATAAATAAAAAAGTTGGACAGTAGTGTTAATTGTTTTATTATATGAATTTGAAATCTTAAAAGATCTATTTTTGCTTTATAGTTATAAACTTCAAGCTTTATATTTTCTAATAAAATTAACCAATTTTTATCAGTAGATATTTAAAATTTATGCTATTATACATTTGAATTCATATATTTTATATCATAAATATACTGATAGATCCAATTTAATAAAATATTTCAAGTTTTAAGATAAATATCACTTCAAACTCATGCATGTTAAAGTGCAATCAATTATTTTCCAGTTTTAAAATTCTAATATTGAATAATATGTATTAATAATGAAATGAAATGCAAATACAATCAGATTTTTAATAAATTAATATTATCATATATTATAAGAAATATTTACTACGGATATTTATTTAAATATAATATTGTTCAGGAATTATGATAAATTGCTCAAATGCATAATTCAATAACTTAATTAACTCTCCTTTTAAAAAGTGAAAAAAAGTTAACATTTTAAAATATATTTTTACGTCTAAACTATGCAATTCATATTTAATGTTTACTTTAAATGATTTGGAATATTTAATGAAATTATTTTAATAACACGAATTAAATGGAACATAAAAAATTCTCACTAATGCACACACTCAGAATAATAATTCATTTAAATTTCATCTGTGTTTAACATTATTTATTAATAACTGTTTCTTTATTGTTATATACAATATCCATTAAAATCAGGACGCGCATTGTAGAAATTCTTTCTAATTTTATAGTCGCGCAACTAGATACAAAACTAATAATCAGTGAAATATTTTGCCGTGTCAGTTAAAAAATATTTTTACTACTGAAAGTTATTTAAACTAATATAATATAAACCAATAAAATATTTAATTATGCAAAAGCAAAATTAATAAAATACAAACATTAACATAAGACCAATGGGAATAAATAGAAAATAAAAATAACTTTTACACATAGGTATTAAAATAAAATTCTGTACAAAAATAATAATAATTGAATAACTCCTGTTGTATTTCCTTTTAGGTATTTATTTATGTATGATGTATTTTCTATTCTCGTTATATCTTTACAGCAAAAGATGACTTAAAATATTAAAATTATATGCAAACAGAATATGCAATTAAAAACATTAGCATAAACTCAGAAAGGAAATAAACAGAAAAAAAAAGATGTTTTATACATAAATATTAAAATAAAGTTCGCTACAAAAATTAAAATAATAACTTAATAACTCGTGATACATTTCTTGTTGTTGTATTTAAACCAATACATGACCAATAATGACACGACTTTAAACCAATACATATTTTATTCGATACATAGCTTAAAATATTGAAATTGTGTTAAACAGAATTTACAACTAAAAAAATATTAGCATAAACCTGAACTGGGAATAAACAGAAAATAAAAAGATGTTTTATAAATAAACATTAAACTAAAGTCCGTTACAAAAATAATAATGACAGAATAACTTATGATGAATTTCTTGATATGTATTTAAACCAATACATAACCAATAAAGACATGACTTTAAAACAATACATATTTTATCCATTATATGTCGTAAAATAATGAAATTATGCCAAACAGAGTTTACAATTAAAATATTAGCATAAATCCAGTATAGGGAATAAACAGAAAATGAAACGATCTTCTTTTAATTATAAATTATAGTTACAAAAATATTAAAATAAAATTCCTAAGTAAAAATAACTGAATAATTCATCATACATTTCTCGTCAATGCATTTAAACCAATACATGATTTATAATATTATATTGAAATTAAAAACAGAATTTAAAACTAAAAGTACGGACATAAAATTACAATGGAAATAAGCAGAAAAATATTTTACACAAATTAGTAAAAAAATAAAGTTCGACACAAAAATAATCATAACGATGTTAAATTTCGCAATATACAGCTCATGTAAACAGAATTTACAATTAAAAACATTAGCATAAAACCAGAATGGGAAAAAATAAAAAAAAAAAAAATGAAAAGATCTTTTATACATAAATATAAAATAAAATTCTTTTACTAAAATAATAACTGAATAACTCGTGATGTATTTCTTGTTATATATTTAAGACAATACATATTTTATCCAATACATGATTTAAAATATTGAAATTATAAAACAAAAATTTACAACTAAAAACATTAACAAAAACCACTATGGAAATAAACAGAAAATAAAAAAAAAATCTTTTATACATAAATATTAAAATAAAATTTCAATAATAATTGAATAATAATAATAATAATAATAATAATAATAATAATAATAATTGAATAATAATAATAATAATAATAATAATTGAATAATAATAATAATAATAATAATAATAATTGAATAATAAGAATAATAATAATTGAATAATAATAATAATAAAAATTGAATAATAATAATAATAAAAATTGAATAACTCGTCATGTATTTCTCTTCAATGTATTTAACGCTATGTATTTAAATCAATACATGACTTATAGTATTATATTGAAATTATAAAAAAAAAAAATTACTACTAAAAGTGTGTACATAAAACTAGAATGAAAATAAACAAATATTTTACACAAGTTATTTAAAAAAATAAAGTTCGTCACAAAATAATCATAACGATGTTAAATTTCGTAGTACACAACTTATGTATGAAAAGATTTTACTCAAAATAAAATCTAGAAAAGGAAGAATTCCTATTGATGGAATATTGAAAAGGAATATATCAAAGACTGAATGAGACTGCCCAAAAATCGATTCCAAGTCAAATACTTCAAAACACCACCTCATTTTTGGAATGAATAAATCCGGATTTAAAGCAATAAACCCTCTCGTGCGACAAACTGAGTATTTCCCATTGGAGCTCGGAAGAAAATTGCACACAGAAAAAAAAAAATAAAAAATAAAGAATCGTAACCATTGAAACTGTCCTCATTTTTTTTTATCGTCATAAATTTAATCAGAATTGAAATATACACCGCTAGATTTGATATCAAATTTTCATCGGCTCGGAAGAAAATTTGCGAGACAAACTTGTGCATTGAATAATACATTGCAATGGAAAAAGGAGGAGGTATGAAATAATATATAGCTTAGAGCGGGAAAAATTATTAACTCTTTCTTTTATCTCATCTTTCCGTTTTTTGTCTTTTTTTCTTTTTTTTACATCAAATATCTTTTTCCCCTATGGTTGAAAACGAGCAGAATCAAAACACTAATGCTCCAAGGAAAAATTCCAAAATGCAACCATCCATTTTTAACCACTCTGAAATATTTCAAAAAAAGTCTTTTTTTTTTCCTATTTTCTAAGCAGAGATTTTTGCTTCAAATATTTTTAGGAAAAATGTTTTCTTTTACATTTTTAAAAGATAAAATATTTTAAAAGATAACATTTTTAAAAGATAGTTACAAATTAAAAAAAAAATCGTTTTATAACTGGAACAATTTTTAATGTAGTAATCATATACAGTATCCTAAAATATTTATGTTTTTAATTTTATTTTTTATATTTTTAAGTCAGAGATATCATAAAATATTTATGTTTTTAATATTATTCTTTATATTTTTAAGTCATTATTTTTAAGCAGAGATTTTTACCACAAATATAAAAGAATGTAGCAAAAAGAAAATTGTATTATTTTATATTTTTAAAAAAAAAAAAAATTATTTACCAAGCTTTAAAAATCGTTTTATTATAACTGGTTTATTTTTTAATGTAAAGAACATTATTTTTAAGAAAATTTTAATATACACTCAAGAGCCAAAACATTGTGACCACCCCTACATTTTCAATGAACTCGCCTGGATGACGTGGAAGGCACGTGATCAGGTGGAAGTGGTATTTAACTGCTGCTGGTGAGTCTGAAGAATCATTCTTTCACTTACTTGTGATGACTGTGATGGAAAGGCTGCGGATCTAAGCGACTTTGATAGAGGGCAGATTGTAATGGCTCGAAGGCTCGAACAAGTATTTCCGAAACTGCACGACTCATGGGTTGTTCGCGATCTACAGTTGTTAGTACTTATGCAAAGTGGATGAATGACGGTGAAACCAGCAGTAGACGACATGGTGTTGGACGTCCACACGCTATCAAAGAAAAAGGAACATGATGCTGAATTCCAGTTAATGTCCTGGCCGCCTAACACACCGGATCTCAATCGATAGAACACATTTGGGATGTTCTGGGACGGCAGCTCAGAGTTAAGAGAGTAGCAAAACAAATTTTTGGTTTTACATTTTAAAAAAGATAAAGTAATTATTTACTAATTTAAACAAAATCATTTTTTTTTTTAATAATTGGAAGCAATTTTTAATGTAAAAATCATTATTTTTATGTAGATTTTAATATATACAATATTGTATAATATATATATTTTTAATATTATTTTTTATATTTTTAAGTCATTTTATTTTCTGAGCAGAGATTTTTGTTTCAAATATTAAAAAATGTAGCGCAAAAACTAATTGTTTCTTTTACATTTTAAAAAGAAAAATTAATTCTTTACTAATTTTTTTTAAAAATCGTTTTTTAATATCTGGAGCAATCAAGTTTTAGCGCATGAATCATTATTTTTTTTATCTGGAGATTCTAACGCATGAATCATTTTTTTTTATAGATTCTAATATATGCATATTTTTTAGTTATGTTTTTTAATATTAATTTTTATATTTTTAAGTCATTGTGTTTAAGTCATTTTATTTTTCTAAGTAGAGATAATTGCCTCAAATATTAACGAGTAGCAAAGCAAATTGTTTTCTGTTATATTTTTAAAAGATTGATTATTTAATAATTTTTAAAAAATCGTTCTATAATAACTGATTCGTTTATAATCGTTTGAATCACTTTGTAATAATGAATCATTATTTTTAAGTAGATTTAATATGTACATTATTACTAAAAATTTTAAAAAATTTAAAAGCAAGACCACATCATTGAAACAAGAACAATCTTTAGCATTATTATTTAAGTATACTAGAAAATATAGAAAATGAGTAATTCAATAATTACGAATTACTTTTAATAGAAACAAATACAGTTTCATGTCCCATATCTTCTTATTATATACGAAAGCTAATATCTTTGCAGACTGACATTAACAATATGAAATCTAGGCAGCCAATAGCAAAAATGTATACAACAGGGGGAAAAATATACAACGGCAAAAAGAAGTTAGATTCTATGAAATTTGTCGATAAATCATTCAACGTTAAAGTTAACGGAAATCGATAGTTTATATAACTAAACTGACGCTATAGAATATAAAAACGGAATACAAACTTTGAGGGAAGTGCGTTGTCAAAAATGTGACACTTTAAAAGAAAATGTGACATGTAAAAATAAAAAATGAGAAAGTCGGTTTATAAGTCAGACATATTTATCAATAGTTTATACAATGTTAAAAACACATTCCACTTTATTTCAGATTATACTTTCAAAGTAGTTTTCAAAGCTGCATTCAACTAAGTATTTTTTTAATAAATAGAAAGTAAAATAATAATTTCTAAGTAAAAAATTATTTTTGAAGAAGGATATTGATATTTGATACTTTTTGATACATTTTTGCTGTTAAAAATGTAACATTTGAAAATATTAAGCAAATAGCATATTTTTTTTTAATTTTTAGCACATTATTCTAAAGATATTTTTAAAAACAGCATAGGTAAAAATATCTTAATAAATAAATAATTTCAAATTTTAATCTAGTATTATTATTAAGAATAAATAATAAGATTTAAGACAAAAAATGAAAGGGAGCTCAGTACTCTGATCTAAAATGTTGTCTTAATATGCATTCTGATCTGATATGTTGTATAAATATGTGGAAACATCTCTGTAAACAGGAATGCAGGGGAGCGAGGTTGATAGTTGAGGGGTAGTAGATAAAGAAAATATAGCCAGAAATGAAGAGTGGACATTTATTGAAACAACGTTATAAATGTTAATGTATGCACAATGGAGGTATGGTAACTGGAATAGGCTGCATGAAGTTTAGAGCAAGTGACTGAGATTTCTGGAAAGGTGTAGTCGATTGTGTAGTGGTGATGTTCCTTAAGAGTAGTGAGGCCACTGAGATTTCCAGCAAAGAAGTAATCAAAGGGGTAGTGGTGGTCCAAAAGAGTAGTAAGTCCACTGAGATTACTGGCAAAGGTATAGTGGTAATGCTCTCAAAGGTAGCGAATCCATTGATGGCAATGAGTTCAAGCCCAAAGACAGCCTGCATGAAATTGAAGAGTATTCACCTTTGTGAATTGTTCGATATGTTGAAATCTCAAGTAACTAGCAAGGGGGTCTCAATGTAATCAGAGGTGTCTGGCATGACTGCAAGCAAGAGTTTAGAGAAGCGCTAGAGACAAGAGTCTGCATCTCAACTATGGAGACATTAGGATGGACATGAACGGAACAAGTGACAAATTTGACCTTGCTCCGATACAGGGTCCTGTACTCAAGTTGCTTATCTGCAATCGTCTTTTTGGATTAGTTTCGAGTTCCTATATCTTCTACAATACGTTTTCTCGAATTTGGCTTCCATCTTCGTGTAGTGGTGGTGTTTCTAAGGGTAGAGAGTTCCCTTGATGGGGAATGAGTTCAAGTTCAAAGACAGTCTGCATGAAAGTTTTCACCTTCGTGAATCGTTTGATATGCTGAAATCTCCAGTGACTAGCAGGGGGAGGTCCTGGAGAATGACGGTAAGCAAGAGCTTTTAGAAGCACATGAGACCGACAGCACAACAGCCTGTATCTCATCTATGGCGGCACTAGAATGGAGGTGAAAGGAAAAGATGATAAACTTGACCTCACTTCCACCCCGGAGGGCTTGAACTCACGTTGTCTATCTGCATATGACTTTTTGGATTAGTTTCGAGATCCTCTAATTTTTGAAATATGTTTTCTTAAATTTTACTTCCACCTTTGTGTAATGGTGGTGTTCTAAAAGGCATCAAGTTTTAAAGTTCAAGTTCATCATATCTGAGATTAAAATATAAAATATAAATTATCGAATTCTAAAGTTCAAACTTATGATATCTGAGATTAAAACAGTCAATATAAAGTATTAAGTTTAAAACTACGTTTATCATACCTGAAATTAAAGTATCAAGCTTCTTAAAGTATCAAATTTTAAAATTCGTTTATCATATCTGAGATTAAAATATCAAGTTTTTGAAAGTATCCAGTATAGCGTAACAAGTTTTAAAGTTCAAGCTCATCATATCTGAAATTAAAGTATCAAGTTTCTTTTCCACATATAGATTTTCCTTTACTTTCACTCAGACAGAATGTCATGAAATACTTCAAAATGAAAGACACCTGTTGCTTGACATTTCACAAACTCCACAAAACTCTAAAAGTGCAGAAGAAGAGAAGCAGCAAAGCAGCAACAAAATAAAAAAAAAGAAGCTGTAAACAGAAAATAAAGTGCACTTGATGATCGATATCTTCACGGCCGTTATTATTATTTACTCTAAAAGACTCGGGCCTCATGTTTTCCCAGGAAAGACACCCCCCCTCACTTCTCTTATTCAGAACATATTGTACGTTTCCTTCCTCTTCTTGAAGAAGTAAAGAACGAAAAAAAAAATGTCTTCTTGTAGCAAATAAATTTTTAATCTTCTATGGAGGATTATAAGGGCAAATGCGTTATGGAGAACCAAGTACTACTAAACGTCAGTCGGATGGATTAGAAAACGAGCTAAAAAAGTAAAATTTTAATGAGTGGAAGTAGGGTGACTTCAGGGTGATTTCGTGGGAGTGGGGGTTTATGAGTGAAAGTATAGATCAATTAAATTCGCAGTAAAAGCCAAGAAAATACGGACGTTAAATTTTACATTCGTCCAAGGTACTTGTTGCATCGTTTCACTCTGGATAGGTGTTGATTAAATTTTTCTTCACTTGCAGTAATTTTTTTAACTGGAATTAATCGAAAAGTATGTTTCAAAAATGTTGCAGATGTTAAAAATGTTAAAGAAGTTAAATATTAAATTAAAAATCTTTAAATTCATTGCTGAAATCTTTATATAAAAAAATTTATGTTTATCCTATGTGACATTAAATTTCAAGTCTGTTAGAATATCAAGATAAAAATGATCAAATCTTAAAAGTTCAAATTTATTCATATCTAAGATTGAAGGATCCAATATAAAGTATCAAGTTCCTTAAAGTATGTTTTAAAGTTCGTTTATCGTATCTGCAATTAAAGTGACAAAGATTCTTAAAGTATCCAGTTTTGAAATTCAAATTTCTTAAAGTCTCTAGTTGTGTAGTTCAAGCTGTTTAAAATATCAAGTTTCTTAAATTATCACGTTTTAAAGTTGATGTTTGTCATATCTGAGTTTAAAATATCAAGTTGTAAAGTTCAAGTTTTTCATATCTGAGATTAAAGTTCAAGCTTATCATATATGAGATTAAAATACCAAGTTTCTGAAAGTATCTAATATAACGTATCAAGTTTTAAAGTTCAAGTTCATCCTATCTGACATTAAAGTATCAAGTTCATCATATCTTTAGAGATTAAAGTATCCAGTTTCTTTTCCACAAGTATATTTTTCTTTTACTTTCACTGATACAATGTGACGAGATGCTTCAAAATGAAAGACACGTGTTGCTTGACATTTCACAAACTCCACAAAACTCTAAAAGTGCAGAAGAGGAGAAGCAGCAACATAAAACAAAATATAAAAAAAGTTGTAAACAGAAAATAAAGTGCACTTGATAATCGATATCTTCACGACGGCCGTTATTATTATTTACTCTAAAAGACTCGACTGATGTTTTCCCAGGAAAGACACCCCCTCGCCCTATTATTCCCTTATTTAGAAAATGTTGTACGTTTCCTTCCTCTTCTTGAAGTAAAGAACGAAAAAAAGAAAAAGAAAATATCTCCTTCTAGCAAATACATTTTTAATCTCAGACAGAAGATTTTCAAGGCAGATGCGGTATGGAGAACCAAGTACTCGGTCTGGACTAGAAAACGAGCGAAAAATAAAATTTTTATTAGTGGAAGTAGGGTGACTTCATGGTGATTTCGGGGAGGGAGGGTTTATGAGTGAAAGTATAGATCAATTAAATTCGCAGTAAAAGCCCAGAAAATACGGACGTTAAATTTTACATTCCTTCAAGTTACTTGTTGCGTCGTTCCACTCTGTATAGGAGAAGTTTATTATAATGTTATAAACGTTAAATATTAAAATAAAAATCTTTAAATTCATTGCTGAAGTCTTTCATATAAGAAACATTTAATATAAATATAAACACTGTTAGTAAAAACGATTAATGTATTATTCGCATTGCTACTTAAAATAGATGAAATAGTAACACATAATAAAATATGTTTCAAAAATGATACTGAAGATAAAATCTTAGTAAATGTTTATTATTATTAAAAATTTTAAAATTCATTTTATGATATCTAAGATTAAAGTATCAAGTTTTAAAGTTCAAGTTCATCATATATAAGTTTAAGGTATCAAATTGAAAAGTTCACGTTCTTTATATCTTCAGAATAAAGTATCAAATGTAAAAAATAAAGTTCATTATATCTTCAGTATAAAGTATCAAATTTAAAAATTAAAGTTCAAAAATTAAAGAATCAAATTTTAAAGTTCAAGTATCTAGTTAAGTTCAAGTTTTTAAAGTATCAGGTTTTAAAGCTCACGTTTCTTCAAGTATCTAGTTAAGTTAATTTTTTTAAATTGGAAGTTCAAGTCAAGTCAAGTTCACGTGAATCCCCCCACCCCCCTCTTTCCCTTTCTCAGAAAATACTGTACGTTTCCTACATCTTCTTGAAGAAGTAAAGAACGAAAAAAAGAAGAAAGAAATGTCTTCTTTCAGCAAATAAATTTTTAATCTCCGAAGGAGAATTTTCAAGCAGTTGTGGTATGGACAAACAAGTACTACTAATCTTCACTGGCTGGACTAAGAAACGAACCAAAAATAAAGTTTTTATTAGTGGGAGTAGGGTGACTTTATGGTGATTTCGTGGGAGTGGGGGTTTATGAGTGAAAATATAGATAAATTAAATTCGCAGTAAAAGCCAAGAAAATACGCACGTTCAATTTTACATTCGTCCAAGGTACTTGTTAAAAGTCGTTTCACTCTGGATAGTAGAAGCTTATTATAACATTAAAAACGTTAAAGATTAAATTAAAATTTTTAAATTCATTACAGAAGTCATTCATATCATAAACATTTAATATAAATACACAAACAGTTAATAAAAACGATTAATATATTATCCATATTGCTACTTAAAATAGATTAAATAGTAAGACATAATAAAATATGCTTCAAAATTGATGGTGAAGTTAAAATCGTAGTAAATGCTTATTATTATTATTAAAAGTTTTAAAATTCAAGTTTATCATATCTAAGTTTAAAATATCAAGTTTCTAAAAGTATCCTGTACAACGTATTAAGCTTTTAAAGTTCAAGTTGATCATATCCATGTAAATAAATTATCCAATTCTAAAGTACAAATTTATCATATTTGAGATTAAAACAGCCAATATAAGGTATTCATTTTAAACTTTGTTTAGCATATCTGAAATTAAAGATTCAAAGAGATTAAGAATTCAAGAATTCATTCTGAAATAAAGATGAAGGTTTCTTAAAGTATCAAGTACTAAAGATCAAGCTTATTATATCTGATGTTAAAATATCAAGTTCTGTAAGTATCCAGCATAATGTATCAAGCTTTTTAAAGTTCAAGTTCACCATATCTGAGATTAAAATAACAAGTTTGGTGAAGTATCAGGCTTATAATATCTTTAGAGACTAAAGTATCCAGTTTCTTTTCCGCAAATAGATTTTCTTTTACCTTCACTGAAGACTGTATCAAATGCTTCAAAATGAAAGACACGTGTTGCTTGACATTTCACAAACTCCACGAAACTAAAAAGTGCAGAAGAAGAGAAGCAGCAAAGTAGCAACAAAATAAAAAAAAGGGAACTTGTAAACAGAAAATAAAGTGCACTTTTAATCGATATCTTCACGGCTGTTATTATTATTTACTCTAAAAGACTCCAGCCTGATATTTTCCCCAGGAAAGGCACCCCCCCCACCTATCTTCCTTATTCAGAAAATATTGTACGTTTCCTTCCACTTCTTGCAGAAGTAAAAGAACAAAAAAAAAAGAAATGTCTTCTTCAAGCAAATACATTTTTAATCTCAGAAGGAATATTTTCAACGCAGATGCGGTATGGAGAACGAAGACCTACTAAACTTCGCTCGGCTGGACTAGGAAACGAACCAAAAAAATAAATTTTTATTAGTGGAATTAAGGTGACTTTATAGTGATTTCGTGGGAGTGAGGGTTTATGAGTGAAAATATAGATAAATTAAATTCGCTGTAAAAGCCAAGAAAATACGGACGTTAAATTTTATATTCTTTCAAGTTACTTGTTGCATCGTTTCTCTCTGGATAGGATAAGGTTATTATAATGTTAAAAACGTTAACTATTAAAATAAAAATCTTTAAATTCATTGATGATATCTTTCATATAAGAAACATTTAATATAAATACACAAATAGTTAGCGAAAACGGTTAATGTATTATTCATATTGCTACTTAAAATAGATGAATTAGTAACACACAATAAAATATGTTTCAAAAATGATGCTAAAGTTCAAATCGTTCAATATTAAAATAAAAATCTTTAAATTTGTTACTTAACTCTTCCATATAAGAAAGGATCAAGTTTTTCGTATTTAAGATTAAAATATCAAGTTTCTGAAAGTATCCGGTACAAATGTATAAAGTTTTAAGATTCAAGTTCATCATATATAAGATTAAAATATCAAATTTAAAAGTTCAAGTACATTATATCTTCAGAATTATGTATCAACTTTTAAAGTTCAAGTATCTAGTTAATTTCAATTTTTTCAAGTATCAAGTTTTATGTCCAGTTATTTCAAGTTCATCATATCTGACATTAAAAGTATCAAGTTTTTTAAAGTATCGCTTTATCATATCTGCAGAGATTAAAGTATCAAATTTGAAAGTATCCAGTACAGCATAACAAGTTTTAGAGTTGAAGTTCATCGTATCATAGATTAAAGTATCAAGTTTGTTAAAGTATCCAGTTTCTTTTCCGCAGATAGATTTTCTTTTACTTTCACTGACAGAATGTAACGAAATGCTTCAAAATGAGAGACACGTGTTGCTTGACATTTCACTAACTCCACAAAGCTCTAAAACTGCAGAAGAGGAGAAGTACAGCACAGCAACAAAATAAAAAAAAAAAGAAGTTTAAACAGAAAATAAAGTGCACTTGATGATCGATATCTTCACGACGGCCATTATTATTATTTACTCTAAAAGACTCCTGCCTGATGTTTTCCCAGGAAAGACACCCCCCCCTCTTTCCCTTATTCAGAAAATATTGAACGTTTCCTTCCTCTTCTTGAAGTAAAGAAAGAAAAAAAAAATGTCTTCTTCTAGAAAATAAATTTTTAATCTCCGCTGGAAGATTTTCGAGGCAGATGCGGTATTGAGAACCAAGTACTACTAAACTCCGGTCGGCTGGGCTAGAAAACGAACCAAAAATAAACTTTTTATGAATGGAAGTAGGGTGACTTTATGGTGATTTCGTGGAAGTGAGAGGGTTTATGAGTGGAATTATAGATCAATTAAATTCGCTGTAAAAGCCAAGAAAATACGGACATTAAATTTTACATTCCTTCTAGGTACTTGTTGCATCGTTTCTCACTGGATTGAGAAAGCTTAATTTTTTTCCTTCGCTTTCTTTTACATGGAATTCAGCGAGAAATATGTTTCAAAAAGGGTGATGAAGTTAAAAACGTTAAATATTAAAATAAAAATCTTTAAATTCATTGCTGATGTCTTTCATATCATAAACATTTATTATAAATATACAGACTGTTAGCAAAAATTATTAATGTATTATCCGCTTTGCTACTTAAAAACAGATGTAATAGTAATACACAATAAAATATGTTTCAAAAAAAGGATGCTGAAGTTAAATCGCAGTAAATGCTTATTATTATTAAAAGTTTTGAAATTCAAGTTTATATCAAAGATTAAAATATCAAGTTTCTAAAAGTATCAAGTACAACGTATCAAGTTTTAAAGTTCAAGCTCATCATATATAAGATTAAAGTAACGAATTTAAAAGGTCTAGTTCATTATATCATCAGAGTAAAGTATCAATTTTCATGTTTCTTCAAGTATCTAGATAAGTTAAATTTTTTTTAAGTTCAAGTTTATCATATCTTATTAAAGTATCAAGTTGTAAAATCAAGTTTTAAAATTCAGGTTTAACATATCTAAGACTAATATTTCAAATATAAATTATCATAATTCAATGTTCAAATAAAGCGTCCAATATAAAGTTCAATTTCTTAAAGTATGTTTAAGTTCGTTTATCATATCTGAAATTAAAGTACAAGCGTTGAAGTTCAAGTTTCTTCAAGTATATAGTTTTAAAATTAAAAATTTTTTTACAGTTTCAAGTTTATCATATCTGAGATTAAAATATCAAATTTCTGAAAGTATTAATGTAATGTATCAAAAAGTTCAAGTTTATCGCATCTAGAGAGATTAAAGTATCCAATTTCTTTTCAACAAGTAGATTTTCTTTTTAATTTCACTGATACAATGGCATGAAATGCTTCAAAATGAAAGACACGTGTTTCCTGACATTTCACAAACTGCACAAAACTCTAAAAGTGCAGAAGAGGAGAAGTACAGCACAGCAACAAAATAAAAAAAAGAAGTTGTAAACAGAAAATAAAGTGCACTTGATAATCGATATCTTCACGGCGTTATTATTATTTACTCTAAAAGACTCTTGACTGATGCTTTCCCAGGAAAGACAACCCCCCCCTTCCCTTTTTCAGAAAATATTGTACGTTTATTTCCTCTTCTTGAAGAAGTAAAGAATGAAAAAAAGAAAAAGAAAATGTCTTCTTCTAGCAAATAAATTTTTAATCTCCTATGGAGGGATTTTCAAGGAAGATATGGTATGGAGAACCAAGTACGACTAAACTTCACTCGGCTGGACTAGAAAACGAGCGAAAAATAAAGTTTTTATTAGTGGAAGTAGGGTGACTTTATGGTGATTTCGTGGAAGTGAGGGTTTATGAGTGAAAATATAGATCAATTAAATTCACAGTGAAAGCCAAAAAAAAAAAAAAATACGGACATTAAATTTTACAATAGTTCAATGTACTTGTTGCATTTCAGTCTGGATGGGAGAAAAAATTTTTTTTTTCTTTCCGGTAATACTTTTAATGGAAATTCAGAGAGAAATATGTTTCAAAAAATGATGAGAGTTAAAAACGTTAAATATTAAAATAAAAATCTTTAAATTCATTGCTGAAGTCTCTCATATAAGAAACATTTAATATAAATACACACACTGTTAGCAAACACTATTAATGTATTATCCGTATTGCTACTTAAAATAGATGAAATAGTAATAAACAATAAACTATGCTTCAAAAATGATGCTGAAGTTAAAATAGTAGTAAATGCATAGTTTATGATATCTAAGATTAAATCATCAAGTTTCTAAAAGTATCCAGTACAACGTATCAAGTTTTAAAGTTCACGTTCATTATATATAAGATTCAAATATCAAGTTTCTAAAAGATCCAGTAGCGTATAAAGTTTTAAAGTTCAAATTTGTCATATATAAGATTAAAGTATCAAATTTAAAAGTCCTTCATTGTATCTTCAAAACAAAGTTGTCCAGTTTTAAAGTTTAAGTTTATCATATATGAGATAAAAAGAAGTTCATCCTATCTGAGATCAAAGTATTAAGTTTGTTAAAGTATCAAGTTTATCATATTTGCAGATATTAAGGTATCAAGTTTCTTAAAGTATCAAGTACTAAAATTCAAACTCATCATATCTAATATTAAAGTACCAAGTTTGTCAAAGTATCAAGTTTATCGTGTCTGCAGAGATAAAAGTATCCGGTTTCTTTTAGGCAAATAGATTTTCTTTTACTTTCATTGACAGAATGTCATGACATGCTTCAAAATGAAAGACACGTGTTGCTTGACATTTCACAAACTCCACAAAACTCCAAAAGTGCACGAAGAGGAGAAGTGCAGCAAAGCAAAACAAAATAAAAAAGAAGTTGTAAACAGAAAATAAAGTGCACTTGATGATCGATATCTTCATGGCCGTTATTATTATTTACTCTAAAAGACTCTTGGCTGATGTTTTCCCATGAAAAACACCTCCCGCCCCCTTCTTCCCTTATTCAGAAAATATTGTACATTTCCTTCCACTTCTTTCAGAAGTAAAGAACGAAAAAAGAAAAAGAAAATGTCTTCTTCAAGCAAATAAATTTTTAATCTCAGAAGGAGTATTTTCAACGCAGAGGCGGTATGGAGAACGAAGAACTACTAAACTCCGATCGGCTGGACTAGAAAACGAGCTAAAAAAGTAAAATTTTTATTAGTGGACGTAGGGTGACTTTAGGGTGATTTCGTGGAAGTGGGGTTTATGAGTGAAAGTATAGATCAATTAAATTCGCAGTAAAAGCCAAGAAAATACTGACGTTAAATTTTACATTCGTTCAAGTTACTTGTTGCACCGTTTCACTCTGGATAGGAGAAGCTTAATTTTTTTCCTTCTTCTTCAGTAATACTTTTAATTGAATTCGGTGAGAAATATTTTCAAAAAATGATGCTGAAGTTATAATCGTTAAACATTAAAATAAAAATCTTTAAATTCATTGCTGAAGTCTTTCATATCAGAAACATTTAATATAAATACACAAATAGTTAGTAAAAAACGGTTAATGTATTATCCGCATTGCTACTTAGATGAAATGACACATAATAATACATGTTCAAAAATGGTGGTAAAGTTAAAATTGTAGTAAATGCGTATTATTTTTAAAAGTTTTATAATTCAAGTTTATCATATCTGAGATTAAAGACTCCTATATAAAGTATCAAGGTATAAATTTCGTTAATTATATCTGAAATTCAAGTATCATGTTTCTTAAAGTACCAAGTTTTAAAGATTATGTTTGTCATTTCTGAAATTAAAATATAAAGCTTTAAAGTTTAAATTTCCTAAGGTATCTAGTCTATAAAGTTTAAGTTTTTTAAAGTATAATGTTTTAAAGTTCAAGTGTATTACGTCTGAAAATAAAAGTATCAAATTTTTAAACTTCGTTTATCATATCTTATATTTATAGGAATATAAGATATAATAAAAATATTTATCTGAAATTAAAGTATTATGTTTCTTAAAATATCAAGTATTAAAGGTCACGTTTATCGTATTTAGATTAAAATATCAAGTTTCTAAAAGCATCAAGTATTCAAGTATAGCAAAACAGTTTTTAAAGTTCAAGTTCCTCCTATCTGAGATTAAAGTATCAGGTTTGTTAAAGTATCAAGTTTATCATGTCTGCAGAGATTCAAGTATCCAATTTCTTTTCCACAAGTAGATTTTCTTTTACTTTGACAAAATGTCATGACATGCTTCAAAATGAAAGACACGTGTTGCTTGACATTTCGCAACAAACTCTACAAAACTTCAAAAGTGCAAAAGAGGAGAAACAGCAAAGCAGCAACAAAATGAAAAAGAAGTTGTAAACAGAAAATAAAGTGCACTTGATAATCGATATCTTCATTGCCGATATTATTATTTACTCTAAAAGACTCCAACCTGATGTTTTCCCAGGAAAGACACCCCTCCCCCCCCCTCTTTCCCTTATTCAGAAATTGTACGTTTCCTTCCTCTTCTTGAAGAAGTAAAGAACGAAAAAAAGAAAAGAAAATGTCTTTTTCTAGCAAATAAATTTTTAATCTCCAAAGGAGGATTTTCAAGGCAGATGCGATATGGAGGACCAAGTACCACTAAACTCCGGTCGGCTGAACTGGAAAACGAGCGAAAAAAAGTAAAATTTTTATTAGTGGACGTAGGGTGACTTTAGGGTGATTTCGCGGAAGTGTGGGTTTATGAGTGAAAATATAGACTAATTAAATTCGCAGTAAAGGCGATGGAAAATACGGACGTTAAATTTTACATTCCTTCAAGTTACTTGTTGCATATCAGTCTGGATGGGAGAAGATTTTTTCTTCTCTTCCAGTAATACTTTTTAACTGGATTTCAACAAGAAATATCCTTAAAAATGACGATAAAGTTACAAATGGTTAATATTAAAATAAAAAAACTTTAAATTCATTGCTGATAATGTAGTCTGAAAATAGTCGAAGGCTGTAATTGCCGAATAATTGCTGATAATTTAAAAATGTAACTATGCTTCCTTCTAAGCATTAGGGAGACCGCTCCCTGTATCATTCAGGGGAAATGGTCAGTTGGCCTATAGACTCTCACCCGGTGAGGAAGTATCTTGTACCTGCACATCAAGCACCCGACGCTTACCTGAGTATCGGGTTTTCCGCTTAGATTGGTTTTGTTTGTCGCTCTACGGTCATCTTGTGCACACGTTAGGCTAAACAGACCGGGACCTACAGTTTAAAGTGGATTCCGAACCAATACAAACGACCATGTCACCGCCGGGGATTGAACCTGAAACCTGTGATACCGAGTGGCAGAGCGCTTGCCACTCCGCCAACAGGCCCCCGTTTTCGCCTTGAAGTGCAGTCCTTCCCCAAATCTATGATTATACATTTTAAAATGTGTTACGTTTTGTCTGTAATTGTATGTGTGTGGTGTTTGTGCCTGTATAAATAAAGCTGTGAATTCTCAGTTCTACAACACGTGTCTCAAGTCTCAACCCAACCACACCGAGTTACAATCCAACTGCACAACCTGCACAGTACAACAATCGAATAAGCCAAATCAAATTAGCAAATGTTGATCGAATTTTTAATTTTGTAACTTAAAACACTTAAGTTAATAGTGTGTAATTATTAGTTATTGTTATAAATAATTTAAATTTTACGTTTATTATCTCGATAATTACCGATGTTAAAATACTTTATGCTTAATAGCTAAATTTATATGAAATGTTATCAAATAATTAGAATGTTTGCGGGAATAACAAAAGATTCAGAAGGAAATGAAAGACAAAAAAAAAAAAATAGTTTGAAAATAATTGCATGAATAATACAAAGCAAAAAACAGACTAGACTTATAGAATTTTTTTCTCAATTATCCAAATCTCAGCAAAACAAAAATGATCCGTTGATAAAAAACGATAAATTGCAAAATAATCACTTTCTAATTCAACGACGAAATCGATTATTGGATATTTCAGTTAATTTGAAATACTATCTTTTCCATTGCTTCAAAATTACAAAGCTTCAGGGGAAAAATAATAATTTCCAGTTGATTACATATTCTTTTTTTCAAAAAAAAAAAGTACTTTTTAAAAAGGATTAATAATCACAATTAATAATTGTTTCAAATTTATAAAACAAATTTTTCCTTTTGTCCAGATTATAAGAAAACCTTTTTATATTTTTATAATAATTAAAAGATCGTATTTCAAAAAATTATTTCATTTAAATAAATTTTAATTTAAAAAGCTTTTAATGAAATATGAGTGTCGAATTTTGTTTCTTATGTTAACAATAAAAGGATTATGTATCTGTAAGAATTTACATTTGCATGTTTATGTATATTTAATTATGTTATTTGAAGCAAAATAAGCCTGCATTTGAAAAGGATTACGATTTCTTGTTAAATTAATCAACTTGAAATTTTTCGGTAACTCTGCATTAACAAGAATTTAGAATAAATGTTATTCAGAATTATTCGCAGCATGTTTGTAAAGAAAAAGAATATCTAAGCTAAATTTTTATTCCTTAACAATGAGGCTAAAGAATTTAATTAATATACGCTGTATTTATTTCCTAATCAATTAGTAAGCGACTTTACTTTTGTTAGTTATAAAATAATAAACAATATTTAAACACTATTGTTTCTGTCGTGGTAGATTATTTTTCATTCGTTTTATTTACACGTTAAATAAGATTTTTAAAAATCTTTTACGATACACAAAATATTTTTATCTTAAATAGCCTAATACAAATTTACCTTTTTATTTATATTTTTTTTTCAGGCTAAAGAATTTTATTAAAATAAGCTGTATTTTTTTTCTAATTTATTAGTAAGAGATTCATTTTTGCTAGTTATACAAATAATAAACAATATTAAGCAACACTGAAAGACATCTATTGTTTCTGTGGTGGTAAATTATTATTCATTCGTTTTATTTACACGTTAAATAGGATTTAAAAAAAACTTTTACAATGCAGCAAATATTTCTTATCTTAAACAGCCTAAACATAGAACAAAATCTATTCTTTTGAAATTAATACAGGACACAGAAACACAATTTCTTAATCAATTAGTAATCGACTCATTTTTGTTAGTTATAAAAATAATAAATAATATTTAAACAACACTGAAATACATCTATTGTTTCTGCGGTGGTAGATTATTATTCATCCGTTTTATTTATACGCTAAATAAGATTTAAAAATGTTTTTACAGTACACCAAATATTTCTCATCCTACATAGTCTAAACACAGAACAAAATCTATTCTTTTAAAATTAATACAGAACACAAAAATGCTATTTCTTTATTAATTAGTACGCGACTCATTTTTGTTAGTTATAAAAATAATAAACAATATTTAAACGATTCTGAAATACATCTATTGTTTTTGTGGCGGTAGATTATTTTTCATTCGTTTTATGTACACGTTAAATAAGATTTAAAAATGTTTTTACAATACAGCACATATTAACTTAAATAGCCTAAACACAGATTTGAATTGAATATAGAACACAAAAACACAATTTCCTACTTAATTAGTAAGCGACTCATTTTTGTTCGTTATAAAAATAGTAAACAATATTGAAACAAGATTATTGTTTCTGTCGTGGTTGATTATTTTTCATTCCTTTTTATTTACACGTTAAATAAGATTTTAAAAAACACCATTTAAATAACACCAAATATTTCTTATCTTAAATAGCCTAAGCACAGAACAAAATCTATTCTTTAGAAATTAATACAGAACACAGAAATACAATTTCCTAATTAATTAGCAAGCGACTTATTTTTGTTCGTTATAAAAATAATAAACAATATTTAAACAACACTACTGTTTAAATTATTTTTCATTTGTTTTATTTACACTTTAAGTAAGATTTAAAAAAAAAAAAAACTTTTACAATTCAGCAAATATTTCTAATCCTTAGCCTAAATACAGAAGGAAATCTATTCTTTTAAAATTAATACAAAACACAGAAGTACAATACCAGACTAATTTATATCCAAAATTGTAATCCAAATGCAAATATTTTCATAAGGCAGTTTAAAATTGAATGCTCGAATTAAAAGAAAAAATTCCATTTCTTTCGAATATTATTTTGGTCCAAAATTGGAATCATAGAGACAGAAAGAAGTCTTCGAGTTATTATTTCAATGATCCATACCATTCAAAACTGTAAAGGCACTGTTTGTTTTCAATCTCAAAGAGATATTATAAGAAATGAAAAAACCGTTCTAATACAAATAAAACGAGAGAGTTTAAATTTCCCAATTCATGCATGTGAGTATAAAAAGAAAATATCTATCTCTATATCTATTTCTATTTCTGTCATTCAAATGTGTAGAAAATAAGATAGGGAACTAAAGCTGCACATTTATTTTAAAGACGTTATGCTATTTTATTTTCTGCCAATGACGGAAATGAAAAATATAAGAAAAACATTTAGAAGTACCGTAAGATAATGTCTATTCTTTAAATGATTCAAAATTATTTTAATTGATAATGCCATCCAAATAAACCAATTATTTCAAGTCCTGCGTATGAAAAAAAAAAAAAAAAACCCATCTATCTCCTAACACTCTAGAACAGGGGTGGCCAAACCGCGGCCTGCCTTAAATATTTTTCCAGTCCAAGAGATTTATCATACTTTTGCAAAATATATTTTGTTTATAATGACCAAAGTATTGAAAACCAATGTATTAAAAAAATACATTATGTGTGCATCCATATATTAAAATATTAACTGTCGTAATTATGAGAAAAAAAATAACTTTAATTTTAAAATAGTATTCGATATATAATATATATATGAGTGATATTGCCTGTTTTATTTATGAGTTCACAGAATAATTAAATTATATTCTGCGAACTCATTAGCGCTCATCTTGGAACTCTAACATAACAGGTTGTAATATGAATATAAAAATGCCTATAATGGGTCTAAATCTAATATGTGGATATATAATTTTACATGCCCACGGAGTTATGATGTATTTTCAAAGTGGTCAGCAAGATCATTTGGGTTGGCCCCCTCTGTCCGAGAATATGTAGACAGACAATGAAAAGCTACAGCAACCTTTTTTAAGGGCAAAATACACCATTTTAAATTCATTGAATCAAAAATATCAGATTGAATTAAATATTCAGAAATGTTAGAAAACAGTGAGAAAAATTTTATATGATGTAATAATAATTATGATGGTAAATAATTTAACTTTACTTTACTTTTACTTAAATAAATAAGTAGTTAACATAATAGAGATAGTTTTACTTTAATAATAGATAGCGCAGACGGAGCATCTGTGTTGCAAAGGATATTAATTTGGAATATGAAGTTTTATTTTTGTATGGAAAACGGTTTTTAAAACAAAAGTAAAATATTTAATTTTTCTATTGCTTTTATAAACTTTATACCAGAAGAAAAAGTAAGCATCTATTTTCTAACATCCAACCACATGTAGATAGACAGATTACGAAATAAATTCTTTAGTTTAAATGCATCATAATATTTTATTTTGCGGAATCCAGAATATTAGAATCAACAGTTTTAGCATTTAGAAGTGCAAAACCGTAACAAGATTGATTTAGGATAAACATTTTAACAGCGCCTGTTAAATAAATCAGTAAAGCATGTCATTTTCAAGAAAAAATAATTTATTCCGTTAACATTCAAACCAAATACATATAGTGGACATGAAAATAGATATTTGTTTTTTAAGAATGTTATGTCATTTTGTTTTGGAACTCGATAAACACGAGAATACAGTTTAAACATTCAAAAGTGCTAGAATGCGACAAGATTGGCTTAGGATAAATATTTTAACAGAGTCAGTTAAATAAATCAGTAGAAGACATCATTTTCAAGAAAAAAAAATAATTTATCCACTAACATTTAGGCCAAATACAAATAGGCATATAGTGGAGATTATAACAGATATTTATTATTTAAGAATATTATACCATTTTGTTTTGGAACACGATAAACATGTGAATACAGTTTCATTTTTCAAAAGTGTTAGAATGCAACAAGATCATTTAGGATTTTAACAGCGTCTCTTAAATAAATCAGCAGAACACATCGTTTTCAAGATAAGAAAATTTATCCTCTAACATTCAAATCAAATAAGAATGAAAACAGTTGTCTTTTTTAAGAATATTATACCATTTTGTTTTGGAATTCGATAAACAGGAGAATACACTCAGAAGTGCTAGAATGCAACAAGATTGGTTTATTAACAGCTTATGTTAAATAAATAAGTACAACAAATCGTTATCAAGAAGAAAAGAAATTTTTCCACTAACATTCAAGCCAAAGACTCAAAATACATAAATAATAGATACATAGTGGACATGAAAGCAGATATCTATTTTTTAAGAATATCATACCATTTTGTTTCGGAACCCGATAAACACGAGACAGCAGCTTCAACATTCACAAGTGCTAGTGGAACAATAAGAACGGCTGATGTGCTTTCAGAACAAACATTCTGGCCGACACTGTCTCTTGAATAAATCAGCGGTACATGTCGTTCTCAAGAAAAAATATCCACTAACATTCAAGCCACGTATATAGATAGCGGACATGAAAACAGATATTTAATTTTTAAGATCATTATACCATTTTGTTTTCGAATTCGATAAAGATGAAAATATAGTTTCAATATTCAAAAGTGCTGGAATGTCAACAAGATTGATTTAGGATAAACATTTTAAAAGCGTCAGCTAAATAAATCCATAGAGCATGCCGTTTTCAGAAAATAATAATAATAATTTATCCACTAGCATTCAAGCGAAATACATATAGACACATAGTGACATGAAAACTTATATTTATTTTTTAAGAATATTATTCACTTTTATATAGGAACTCGAAAAATATATTAATACAGTTTAAATATTATTATTGAATAAATGAAATGAATTCTTAAATAAATGAATTGTCCATAAAACATATACAAAAAAAAAAGAAAGCAAACATCTATTTTCTTACATCTAAGAATATGCTGATAGATAGACAGCGAAGTAACTTCTGTACTTTTAGTTTAAAGACATTAACAACATTTAGATTTTAAGAATCGTAACAATATCCGAACACTGTAGTATCAGCATTCAGAAGTGCAGGAAGTGCACAGAAAGAACACATTTTCAGAAGTGCACATTTTAACAACGTCTGTTTAATAAATCAATAGAACATGTCGTTTTGAAGAAAAATATTCATTTATCCACTAACATTCAAGCATAGTCATAAAGTGGACATGACAAAAGATATTTATTTTTAAAGAATATTATACCATTTTGTTTTGGAACCAGATAAACACCAGAATACAACATCAAACATTCAGAAGTGGTAGGAGGACAATAAGAACGGTTGATGTGCTTCAGAATAAACATTCGAGCTGACAGTGTCTTCTTAAATAAATCAGCGGTGCATGTCGTATGACATTTTTATATTAATAATGGAGAGTGTGTGTCTGATTCGAGCGAGATGGTTAACTTGGCGGCCGTCCAGAGATCGCCGATACAGTGATTCTTCTTTCCCCGGCACAAGTTTGGCTTTTTTTTGCCCGCGGGACACAGGAGAGCAGCGGCGGTATCTCCAGCAGAAGTAACTGGGGACACATTATCGGGCAAATAGTAATAAATCGCATTAGAGCCACGGGGTAATTTGCGGAGGGAATCTGGAGTAGATTTCAATCTGGAACCGAAAAGGAGGGAATGTGTGGTGGTGGAAACATTTGTGTTGCCAGTCGATATTGATTTGGGAAAGAGGGAAGTAGTACTTTGTGTTTCTTTAAAAGAAAGTATGTTTTTGTTAGTTAATTTACTGTTAATATGGATTATGTTTAACATTTATATGGGATTTATTTAAATTTTTCAACTGGATTTTAATATTATAGGGTGGCTACAGAAATTGTTAAACAATTTAAGTGACTTAAGGCTACTAATTATATGTTTCTCTGGCTCTCACCCTACTCAGAATCACTGTATGTGTACGATATATTTTATTAAAAACACTTTTACCAGTTATCAAATATGGGCCCTGATGGCGAGGGGGCTAGCGATCTAGGGCGCTGTACCATAGGTTTCAAATTCGAATCCCGGCGGTGACATATATGTTTGTAGTTGTTCGGGATCCACTTAAACTTTAGGTCCCGCTCTAACATGATTGTAGAGCGTTGCGGGGGTACTGTTATTCCGCGTTCGTAGGTTATATTCATGTTACACGCACCTCCTGGATAGTGTTAAGTGGGTAACATCGCTACCGCTCGTGACTTAAGGCATCGAAGACAATTGTCTGGCAGCTGAATTAGAAAAAAAAACATCAATTTTATTACATCCTATAACATGTTGATAGATAGACACTTTTAGTTTAAAGACATATTCTTTTGTGGAATCGAAACACTATCCAAACAGCAGCATAAACATTCAGAAGTGGCAGAATGCGACAAGATTGATTTAAGATAAACATTTTAACAGCGTCTCTAAAATAAATAAATACAACATGTCGTTCTCAAGAAGAAGAAAAAATATTTACTAACATTCAAGCCAAATACACATAGACATATACTGAACATGAAAAAAAAGATATTTATTTTGTAAGAATATTCTACCATTTTGTTTTGAAACTCGATAAGCATGACAATTTATTTTCAACATTAAGTGCCAGTGGAACAATAAGAACGGTTGATGTGCTCCAGAACAAACATTCCGGTTGACAGTGTCTCTTAAATAAATCAGCGGTGCGTGTCGTATGACATTTTTATATTAATAATGGAGAGTGTGTGTCTGATTCGGGCGAGATGGTTAACTTGGCGGCGGTCCAGAGATCGCCCATACAGTGATTCTTCTTTTCCCGGCACAAGTTTGGCTTTTTTTTTGCCCGTGGGACACCAGCAGAGAAGCGGCGGTATCTGCAGCAGCAGTGACTGGGGACACATTATCGAGCAAATAGTAATAAATCGCATTAGAGAGCCACGGGGTAATTTGTGGAGGGAATCTGGAGTAGATTTCAATCTGGAACTGAAAAGGAAGGAATGTGTGATGGTGGAAACATTTGTATTGCCAGCCGATATTGATTTGGGAAGAGGAAAGTAGTACTACACTTTTTGTTACTTCAAAGGAAAGTATATTTTGTTAGTTAATGTTCTGTTAATATGTTTCACATTTATATGAAATTTATTGAAAATTATGAATTATAATTTTTATTATAGGGGGGACACAGAAAATGTTAAAAAAATTTCATTGCCTAAACTTACAACATTTCCCAATTTCACTACTACTAACCTGACCACGACCTGGAAACTAATATTAGTTTCTAGGCTCTCTCCCTATTCAAATTCACTATATGCGATTTTAAATTTAAATATATTTCATTAAAAATACTTTTACCAGTTATTTAACATAGATAAAAAAATTGATGAAGCAGAATTTAGAAAAAAAGAATGAATATTCAAAAAATATACAATAAACCCCTTTAATTATGACGCGATAAACACTCTTATTAAAATGAAAACACATAAACCATCCCATTTAAATTATTTTCTTACATCCAAGAACATGATGATTGATAGACAGCGAATTGTTTCAGTTAAAAGTCATTATAATATTTTTTTTTTGCAGAATCGAAACAATATCCGACTGCAGAATAAATATTCACAAGTGTTAGAATGCAACAAGATTGATTTAGAATAAACATTTTAACAGCTGTTGTAAAATAAATCAGTAGAACATAACCTTTTCCAAGGAAAATAAATAATTTATCCACTGACATCCTATCCAAATACACGTAGACATGAAAACATATATATTTTTTTAAAAAATATTATTCAATTTTGTTTTTTTAACTCGATAAACACGACTGCCATTTCACCATTCAGAAGTGCTAGAAAGTCAACAAGATTGGTTTAGGGTAAACATTGTAACAGCGTCAGTTAGATAAATCAGTAGAACATGTCGTTAAAAAATAATAATTTATCCACTAACATTTAAGAAAAATTCACAAATACATATAGTGGACATTATAACAGATATCTATTTTTTAAGAATATTCTACCATTTTGTTTTGGAACTGGATAAACACGAGAATACAGTTTCAACATTCAGAAGTGCTAGAATGCAACGAGATTGGTTTATTTACAGCTTATGTTAAATACATCAGTACAACAAATTGTTGTCAAAAAGACAAAAAAAAATTGTCCACTAACATTCAAGCCAAATACTCAAAAATACATACATAATAGATGCATAATGGACATCATAACCGATATTTATTTTTTAAGAATATAATACCATTTTGTTTTGTAACTCGATAAACACGAGAATACGGCTTCAACATTCACAAGTACCAATGGAACAATAAGAACGATTGATGTGCTTCAGAACAAACATTCTGGCCGATGGTCTCTAAAATAAATCAGCGGTGCATGTCGTATGACATTTTTATATTAATAATGGAGAGTGTGTGTCTGATTCGAGTGAGATGGTGGTTAACTTGGCGGCGGTCCAGAGATCGCCGATACAGTGATTCTTCTTTGCGGCACCAGTTTGGCTTTTTTGCCCGTGGGACACGAGAAGGAGCAGAAGCGGTATCTGCAGCAGAAGTGACCGGGGACACATCATCGGGCAAATAGTAATAAATCGCATTAGAGCCGCGAGGTAATTTGTGGGGGAATCTGGAGTAGATTTCAATCTGGAACTGAAAAGGAGGGAATGTGTGGTAGGAAACATTTGTGTTGCCAGTCGATATTGATTTGGGAAGAGGAAGTAGTACTTTATTTTTGTTACTTCAAAAGAAAGTATATTTTGTTAGTTAATGTTTTGTTAATATGTTTCACATTTATATGAAATCAATTTAAATATATGAATTAGATTTTAAAATTACAGGGTGACTACAGAAAATGTTAAAAAATTTCGCAGCCTAAACTTATGACATTTGCCTAATTTACGACTACTAATTATATTAGTTTCCAGGCACTCTCCCTATTCAAGTTCACTAGATGTGAATTTAAATTTAAATATATATTATTAAAAACACTTTTGCCAATTATTTAACATGCATAAAAAAAATTATGATATATAATTTAGAAAAAAAAAAAACAAAAACAGAATGAATATCCTAAAAATCAACAATAAACCTTCAAATTATGACACGATATTAAAATGAATACGGATAAATCATTCCATTTAAACTATCTTATTACATCCAAGAACATAATGATAGATAGACATCGAAGTAACTCCGGTATTTTTAGTTCAAAGACATTATAATAATTTTTTACAGAATCGAAACACTATCCAAACAGCAGCATAAACATTCAGTAGTGCTAGAATAAAACAAGATGGGCTTAGAATAAACATTTTAACAGCTTATGTTAAATATATCAGTAGAACACGTCGTTTCCAAGAAAGAAAATAATTTATCCACTAACATTCAAGCCAAATACACATAGACATATAGTGGACATGAAAACATATTTATTATTTAAATATATTATACCATTTTGTTTTGGAACTCGATATATACGAGAATACAGTTTCAACATTCAGAAGTGGTAGAATGCCACAAGATTGTTTTATTAACATCTTATGTTAAATAAATCAGTACAACAAATCGTTGTCGAAAAAAAATAATTTGTCCACTAACATTCAAGCCAAATACTCAAAAAGACATACATAATACTAGATACATAGTGAACAGGAAAGAAGATATCTATTTTTGAAAAATATTCTATCATTTTGTTTTGGAACTCGATAAACAAGAGAATGAAGCTTCAACAGCATTCGCAAGTGCTAGTGGAACAATAAGAACGGTTGATGTGCTTCAGAACAAACATTCCGGCTGACAGTGTCTCTTAAATAAATCAGCGGTGCATGTCGTATGACATTTTTATATTAATAATGGAGAGTGTGTGTCTGAT
>BPLR01008726.1:0-29412 GCA_021605095.1 Caerostris extrusa | reverse complement strand
ATTACATTGCCACTCATTTCCAAAAACTATAGTAATAAAAGAATTCTTCCCATTTCTAGACTGTTCCAACTAGAAAAAGAAAATACCATCTGACTTGAGCTTATGATATCTCGTTTTTGCTGTTTCCTTTTATTCTACGTGCTGTCACGTTTATTTCCCAGAGATCAATTTTCTGAAAAACAATACATTCCAGAAGGAACAACAAGACAGTGCTGGAAAATACTACATCTATGCATCCTATCAGAAAAGATAAATCAACATCGCATTGACGTACAACATCAGAAATTTGAATAATTTTCTCATCTTCTCAAATGATTTCCTTAGAATGTCATGGTGATATATGCATAAATATTTCTCGTCATCTGATTTTTTGAATTTCAAAACATATGTTAATTGTAAATTTTACAAGGTTAATCTGATGTTTCACTTTTGTTGGTAATCGTACGCATGGCGCTTAAATCTAAAACATTGCGGATTTAACAATGCTCGCCGACTGATGCTAATCCAATCGTTGATCAGTATTCTCGCCGAGTTAGATTTACTAATCTCCAACGGAAACAAGAGATCATACTAGTCAATAAATTTAATTCAAATTTAAAAACATTTTACATATTATAAATTGCTAAAACAAAAATTGGTCATATTGGTTTTAGGAAGAACAACAACCAGCAGTACGCATAAAAATACACAGAAATACTTCCGCGAAAGGCTGTTCATTCTCATTTGTGATAATAACGCAATTAAAACGAAATAATGGATGATTATTTTAAATATATACCTTTCACGTAGAGAGGTAAATTCTTATTTCCAATTGATTAATGTTACAATAATGATCTATTATCTTACAAATATAAAAAGTTATTTTTTCTGTAAAACAAAAAGGAATCATATTTGAATATTTCCATGTGAAAATATAAGGATTATGAAAATTTTTATTCTAACTTAGCAAATTTCAGGATTTAACATCATGTAATGTACGGAAAATGAACTAATACAGAGCTTCTAAACTTCTTATTTTGCCTGTTTAATTAAATAACATTTTTATTTAAATTTTGAAAACAGATAAAGCTAACAAAAAATATATTGTCCCCAGTGGTCCAGCTTAAAATAGCTCCTTCACTGTATCTCAGAAGGTTTCTGTAGTATATTAGTGTAATTTGTACTTCACTGCCCATAGGTAGTGTGTACTTCTTGGGCTGACTCATGCCACAGACTCTCGTAATGCGTCTAGATGTTGATGCCTCATGTAGATAAGAAAAAGAAATATTGTGAGAGTTCATTACATTAAATGAGGCAATAATTATTGATTTCAAAAATCACCGTAGGAGGTTAGAAAATAGAGTGATTTTCTGATGTAAAATTAAAAACAAAACCTAACTATAACTAACATGTAAAGTTTAATTGTGAACCAATCTGTGAACTAACTGAAATCTTATGTAAAAGAATTTGGTTTTTAATAAAGATTCAAAGATTCTCTAATATTTTACATAATCTTTGCTCATTTCAAACTTAAATAATGTTGCACAATGATAAATATCATAGCTAACTCTAAAAAGACAAAAAACTATTCTTGATATTCTAATGGAAAACTTCTGCAGTTGTATAAACTGATAAGATACTTTGTTCGTTTATCTGATAAAAGTAACTCAAAAGTATTATAAAAACAAAAAAGACACCTCATAAGTGAAATCAAACTAAAGTATTTGTTTCGATAAAGATTGAAAGATTCTGTTTATTTTGCATAATATTTGTTCATTTCAAACAATAAAGTTGCACAAATGATAAATATTATAACTCACACTAAAAAGACAAAAAAAAAATATTCTGATATTCTAATGGTAAACTTCTGTGCTATAAAGTGATACGATACTTTGTTCGTTTCTCTGACAAAGTAATTCAAAAGTATTATCAAAACAAAAGACGCCTCATAAGTAACCATAAACCGTGTTTCCGATTCCATCGTCGCTATTTCAGAAAATACAAACTTCTAACTCAACAGCACAGTTTTCCAATACGTGAATTCAGTTATTGGATTTCTCTTCCCACTCTTCCACGCTGAGGATTTCCTTCACCATTTTCAATATATAGCTGCTTTTAAAGAGAAACGAACATGCTTTGGGTTCCGAATGCCGTCTCATAAAAATTGGTTTCGGCACTACCAGGAGAATATTTTTCATTTAATATACTATCTTATTCAACTTAGGAAATTATGATTCTTTTTGGGTAGGTGGTGGAAGTAAAGTGGTTTATAACTATTGGAGTTTATTATTTTGGAGTGCAATTAGAACTTAATTTATGGAACTTGGTGAAATGTCTATTGTATGGCTCAAGTAATAGAGGTTGTAACTTGTTGGAACTGTATTATTTAAATTAAAACTTTAATATACGTAGTAAAATGATTTGTTAGAATTCCTGAAATTGTTAGATACCATTGTATACTATCCCTATAGAATAGATTTAATATATTGCAACTTTACAGAAGAAAGAAACGTGATTTGAATTGAAATACAATTTAATAAAAATTGGTTTCGGCAATTTCAAGAATACTTTTCTTATTAAATAGCTTACCTTTCAAATTAGAAAATTATGCTTCTTGACAGTATGCGGTGTAAATGAAAAGGCTTTAGAATTATTGAAGTTTGATTAATTTTTTATTGTAAGAGTTCATTATATTAAAAATGAGGAAAGAATTGATTTCAAAATCCCTATATGTTAAATACAGTATAAATAAATTCAATCTATAAAATCTTATTTGGACGAATTACACAAACTTGAAATCATGCTAAAGTATTTGTTTCGTAGAGATGCAAAGATTATTACTTATTTTGATAAGCTTTGTTAATTTAAACAATAGAGTGGCACAATAATAAATATTAAAAAAAATCTGAAACAAAAAGAAATCTGATATTTTAATCGGAAACTTCTGCAGTTGTTTATAAACTGATAAGATACTTTTGTTAGCTTCTCTGATAGAGTAATTCAAAATATTATCAAAACAAAAGACACCCCATAAGTAACCATAACACCGTGTTTTCGATTCCATCTTCGCTATTTTAGAAAATACACACTTCTAACTCAACAGCACAGTTTTCCAATACGTGAATTCAGTTATTGGATTTCTCTTCCACTCTTCCACGCTGAGGATTTCCTTCACCATTTTCAATATATAGCTACTTTTAAAGAGGAACGGAACGTGCTTTGGGTTCGAATGCCGTCTCATAAAAAATTGGTCTCGGCACTACAAGGAGGAATATTTTTCATTTAACATCCCATCTTATTCAACTTAGGAAATTATGATTCTTTTGGGTAGGTGGTGGAAGTAAAGTGGTTTATAACTATTGGAGTTTATCATTTTTGAGTACAATTAGAACTTAATTTATGGAACTTGTGGGAAATGCCTATTGTATGGCTTTAAGTAATACAAGTTGTAACTTGTTGGAACTGTATTTTTTAAATTAAAACTTTAATATACGTTGAAAATGATTTGTTAAATTGTTGAAATTGTTAGATACCATTGTATACTATTCCTATAAAATAGGATTTGATATATTGTAACTTTATAGAAGAAAGGAACGTGGGCTTGAGTTTGAATACAGTTTGATAAAACTTGGTTTCGGCAGTACCAAGAAGAATATTTTCATTAAATAATTTATCATTTCCGTTTAGAAAATTATGCTTCTTGGCAATACGTGGTGTAAATGAAAAGACTTTGAATTGATCAAGTTTTATTAATTTAGAATTCGGTTGGTGCATAATTTATGGAACGAGCTTTAAATAAAGCTTAGAAGAATGAATGTAGAAATCATTTAATAATAAGTTAGGAATCGTTTATTGGTTAATTTATGCAATGCTGGTTTTAACCCTTTTACCAGTATGTTTGCATTTAAACGTTAATATACATTCTACATTTAATTGTATTTTACTGAGAGCTCAAAATGTTAGATGCACTTATATATTATATCCATTGAAATGGTTTCACTCTATATTGCTACTTTAATATAATAACGGAACTTGCTTTGTGTTTGAATATAGTTTAATAAAAAAGGGTTTCAGTTCTACTGTGGTGAATAATTTTCGTTAGTATATCGTAGTAGTATTAGTATCTATTCAATATATTCCCTTTAGTATTCTGTCATAGTGGTATTATAATCCATTTAATATGTTTCATTTAATATTCTATCATAGTAGTATTAGTATCCACTTAATATTCTATCATAGCAGTATTAGTATATCATAGTAGAGTTAGTATCTATTAACTGTCTTACTTTTAGTATTCTACCACAGTAATATTTGTATCTATGCAATATCTTTCATTTAGTATTCTACCATAGTAATATTAACAACTATTTACTATATTTTATTTAATATTCTATCTTATTAGTATTCATATATATTTAGTTTTCTCATTTAGTAATATATCACAGTAATTTTATTATCTATTTGATATCTTTTATTTAGTTTTCTATCATTGTAGTATCTATTTAGTATTCTATCACAGTACTATTTTTTAAACTTTTTAGTATCTTTAATTTAAAATATATAAATTAATTCTTACCTATACGTGGAAGAAGTAAAGTAGCTTTGAACTGTTGAACTTTAATTTACTTGAACTTATATACACGTTCCATACATTATATTCGAACCGTACTGTTAAGTAATAATTTTTTGGTATTTAAAGTAATGTAGTATGTAAATAGCTTGAACAGCAAGTTAGAATTTCAAACATAATATAAATTCCATATATATATATATACATACATAAATTGCATATATATATATATATATATATACACACTTTTATGCTCATATTATTAGATACTCCTGAGTAATATTTCTAAGGAAGAAATCACAATTCCCTCTTCTTGAATTTTAGCAAAATCCCCATGGAGTAAAATTGTATTTAAAATTTAATATAACTATTGTTTTTTTTTTCAAAATGTTTGATGTTTTTTAATATAATATTTAATGACAACGATATTTGAACGAAAAATAAAAAGCTTTGGCACTTATCGATTTGTCAAGAAAAAAAAAAGAATTTTTGGGAGTAAGGTCATGGAAAATTTTTTTTTATCAAATATATTATTTCGTGGGCTTAAAAAATGAATATAAATTTTTAAATAAATATTAATAGTATTGATTTTAAATAATTAATGTATATAATATAAAACTAATATATTAATAATAGTATTGATTTTAAAATAATTTCAAAATAATGCAATATTTAAATTTTCACCAGTGGTTGTGTATACGGAAAAAAAGATGAAAATATCTGCTGTTTACAAAATTAGTTTTAATGACTTAAGAATAATATTTTGAAATAAAGATTTGATTGTAAATATGATTATTTGATTAAAATATAATTATTGATAGTAATTATAATAATTAATGCTGTGAACCAATACATAGTTGTTGCTTATTTAGTTTGCTGATTAAATTTGCTATAGTCTATCGCATATTCAAGCATTTTAGTTTTAAATATGGTTCAATTTATGGATTTAACATACTAATTTTGCTTAAAGAAATGTATATAACTCTTTTTTCCTCTTTAGGGACGAGTGATCCTTACGTAAAAGTGACGTTGTTGCCGGACAAAAAGAGAAAACTCGAGACGAAGGTCAAACATCGAACCCTTAATCCGCGATGGAACGAGACTTTTTATTTCGAAGGTGAGTTTCTTTTATTCCAAAATAACACAACAGATTGCTTGCGGAACAGAAAAATCGATGAATAAAAACCTGACTCCCACAAAATCTGTGAAAAGACTTTATTTTTAAATTCAGAAATGAAAATTAAATACATGGAACATACTAATAAAACCATTTAATGTTATCTGGTAAAATGTAACAATTTGATCGTAAAAGAACAAAAATCCAGTATTTAATATTTTTACGATGTGTCATTAAATAAATACAGTGCTATTTAAGCATTTGTTATCAGTGTAAAAGATAATTTTTTAATAAAATTGCTAACAGGGATTTAAATTTTTAAATGTCAAAGATTCTTACGAAGACGTTTTATGTAAGGCTTCCTAAAAAACCTAGTTGAGTAACTCGTGATTTATTATTCAGAAAATCTATTTAAAAGTAGAAAAAATATTATTCCATTTTTCGTTACTAACAGTTTATTAAATCAGAATATAAATATAATTCATTGTTCTTGTTTTGTAAAGAAGCTTAAAAAAATTTTATTTAACAAACAAATAAAGAACAAACAAAAACTAACAAAATGAAAAAAAAAAATTGAAAAATTTTAAAAATCAATCGTCATAAAAGCCGTTTCAAAAATTATGAGTGTAGAAAATAAAAGTGCAGAAGAAAAAAATTAAATAAAAATTGTTGTTGGTATAATTTATTTCAATAATGTTAATTAAATACTCATTTTGTGCTTTCATTCTTAATAAACACGTGAATTTGTTTAAACTTTCTACATTTTAGTATGTTTTGTTACGTTGAATATAAAAAAAAAAATCCCCTAAAAATAAAGTATAATTGAAAGGAAAAAATATCATTTTATTCTAATTTAATATCAAATCAATAACTATTTTAAATAAAAGAATTTGTTTGTTTTTTTCTTTTTATTATTTACATTTTATAAAAAAGAAATATATAATGAACTAATTTAAAAGTTTATGATGCATGAATACTTTCTTAAAATAATTTTAATAATTTTGTAGTAAAATTTTTGTTTCATAAAATTGAAAAAACTTTTTTTTTTTTTTTGAAGCTGGATTGATACTTAGGTTGATATAACTAATTAGATACTTCAGATAAGTAATGGTAAACTCGCTAAAGCTTCGCTACTAGCTAAAGACGCTAGTAGTTTCAATAAGTAGTTAACTCTTTAAGTAGTTTCATTATGTAGCAATATTAATTAATTAATTATATCGTCAAAAGAAATGTTTTTATTTATTAAATGTAAAAATAACTACAGATTAGTTAGAGAAAAGTATGAATGGAAGCTCTGATTTTTTTTTTTCTTGATAAAAAGTAATACAAATATTTCTTAACTTATTTAATAACTTTTTTTTACTGTTTTCTTTCTTTATAAAATCTTTCGCGTAATAAAAATTTGTGAAATTGTCACATTTATTTCAATTTTAGCTTCTCCCAATATTACTTCAAATATCTTTCTTTCATTTATTTATGTAGTTAGGTGAAAAGGAGTTAGATTTCGGTATTTATCCTCTTATAAATATCAGCCAAAGTTTTCATACAATTTTACTTTTCTTCTCCATTAAGATCGATTTCAACCCTAATGTATCCTCAAAAGGATCTAACTTCCGAAATTCAATCTATTTTATTTTTTTTACCTTCGCGGTTAAATGGACTAAAAGATTTTATTGAAAAGTACAGGTGAACTTTATCTTGACAACTTGGGAGTTTCTTGGTTTGAATTTCTTTGGCGAACTTTCTTTCTGTTTATAAAAGTTCTGAAAACAGTGTTTTTGTGCTTTGAAAATACTTCATGGAGGAGTTTGTTTGTGGTTAATGGATTTTAAAGATACTTTATTAAAGCATGTATTCAATTTCAAAGAAATACACTTTTTCCAAGAGAACTATTAAAAAAAATAGAATATTGTTGTTTGTTCGTTGTTTTTCCCCATTTGAAATACGTTTTTTTTTAATGCTTTACTTTATAAAAGTAAAAAATGAGCTATTTTATGATTTCAATTCAGTTGAAACAAAAATTTATACAAAGGATTTTTAACTCGTGGTACAATCTGTAAGAATAGATATAGCGGCCTAAACTCATAAATGTTTGTATAATATTTTATTTGTAAAATACCAAAGAAATGCATTTAAATACAAAAATGTAAAGAATTGTATCAGGAAATGAGGAAATTAGGCCTTTGATTTATGTTTAAAATCACTTACCAGCTATTAAAGATGCTACAATATTTAATGATACACTGTAGTAAGCATTATTGTAAGTGCAGACATTATCACACAGTCCAACAATTGAACAAAACAATTGATTTTAAATTTCAATCAAGTTAATAGGAGATATTTCAAATCATAAAAAGTTCAAGTTCAAAGCATTTATTATAAAAAAAAATAATGAAGAATACCTAATTGTATGTAAAATAAATAAGTTTAGGTTTAAACAGTTTTTGGAATAATACTTTGTTTAATATAATTAAAAAAAACACCTTTAATTAGAAGAAATTTTAACTTAGTTTTCATTTTTTTTAACTAAAAATTAATATATATGTAAATTTTGATTTCTTGAAAACTTTCTACAATTTCAAGGTTAAAAGTTAAAATTATTAAGAGTTTATCTTTGTTTACTTATGTTTTTTATTTGATAAATAAAAGTTCAATTAAAAAAAAATTAAGCACCTTATTCAACTTTATTCGAGGAAACTTAAATATATTTATCAACATGCCTAAACTGGACGAGGTCTTAAAAATGGCTTTTGCAAAGATTATGTTTTTGTTCTTCCTGGTAGTCTAGTCGAGGATTAAAAGGTTTGAAGTAAAAAAAAAAAATATTTGGAGAATAACTAACTTTTATAGAAAATTCTTAGAGCTGAATTTTGTATTGTTTTGGGCTAATTCTGTTATAGGTAATAAATGTAGTCCATGTTATGATAAGATTTTAAAATATGCAAAATAAACTAAATTGATAATAAATTGAATAACATGAATATATCAAAGGTATAGAATGAACAGTATAAACATTGAAATGGAGAGGACTTAACCTATACATATTGTATAAACTAAATTAGACTTTAAAATATACTAAAATTTTTATTTGTTTAATAAAATCAGTTTTTACATTTGAATATGTTCATTTTACTTATCAGGTTCAATTTAATATCCTTTTTGCTTCAATATGCATGCAATTTGCAGAAATCGAAATTCAATTGTATTGTTTTAAAACAATAATAATAAAATAATAATGTTTGTTTGAATTATATTTTGCTTAATAATGGTGATACCTTTGATAGGTTAACCTATAGTTAATATGTACTTTTATAGCAATATATGTTGAACTCAACATATTGTTGGTAGTAGTAATTATTTTGTAAAGAATTAACTCGTTCGATATCTGAACGAAACATTGACCATCAAGCTGATGCTGAAGTAAAATGGTCACATCGATCCAGTTAAGTTAAGGGAAATTACTATCCTACGGGGATTTTCACACTTTCTGATCTTACTGGTTGACTAGAGTCTGCATGGATTTGCAAGTTTGAACATTCCAAATCTGCATGTTTTTATGCAGCTACATAAATAGATCCTATAAAGCCATACAAAGGTTAAAAGGATTACCTTTCAAGGTTGGACAGGAATAACAATGACGAACTTGATAAAATATTAAGTTTATATATAAAATGGAAGTAATTTTATAAGCTATTTTGACATTTATTTCTTAAAATAGCCAATATAAATTCCCAAATGCATTTATATACACAGTCCAGTCACATTAATGTGGCCACCACCTACTTTCGACGTCAACGGGAAATAACCAATCACAAAAGGCAGGTGGCAGCACATTGTAGTGGAGTGTATATAAAGAATTCCACTTCATGCCACTTAAATACCACTTAATACCACATTCCACACTCCACTTAAATCCAGAATATACAGAATATTCTGGCTTTTGACAGGTGGTCACATTAATGTGACTGGACTGAGTAGATTTATTTAATCAGTTCTACCACTATCAGTTCTATCTCAACAAATACATAAAATAAATTAAATGTTCTCAATTGCTATGTAAGCTTCGCCTTTTGAGAGAAATGTACAATTCTCGAATGTTCAGACTTTATGCCTGGTAGATGCTATCGGAAGTGGTCTGACATTCATGGTACGGCGCGATGTGGGTGGTCTGCAGATAAAATTATTAACAATCTCAGAGACTATTTCTACTTTGATTTTTCCTTCCGGATATCGGAATGATTATATTATTTAAACACATTCGTAGCTTTTAATCTTCAAATGTTCATTTTTTTTTTACATTAAATACGTTTAGCATACAGTTCAAAGAAATTCAAGAGCTGGTGTTTTGGTGAGCTGGCTTTGTAGGAAAGTCAACTCCAAGCATGAACGAAGTTATGGCGATCATAAACCGGCTTATAATTGTGAACTAACAATTTATATATCGTATTTTGAAAACTGTATAATCGCAGAAGACATATAAAAGAAAAAAAAAATAAAAGGGGTTTTTATTTACATAACTTCATGCATTATATTTATAAATTTTACGTAATTATAATATTACAGAAAAAAATTTACAATTTTTAAAAAATGAATAAGAATAAAATAAATTAAAGTAAAAAAAAAATGTTGTTATTTAAATTAAAGAAACAAAAATTAATTCTAAAACTGAATAAAAAGACTTAAATTGTTTAACAAAAATTAAAAAGCATATTTGTAAAAAAAACGCTCATAATTATGATTTTTTAGCCATCATTCAAATAATATCTCCTCTCGTCATTATTTATTAATGCCAAACTTCCTGTGAGATAGCGAATGCTGAAAAGTAGTAATTATTGAATCAATACTTATAATATCAAAACATGTAGAACTATTTTATGGCAAAAAAAAAGTTCCCTTAAATACCAATATCGTTTTTCCTAAACGAATTTTGATGATGATCTGAAATGACAATAAAAATATAATAAGAACTTTTTTAACATCTCTTCTTTCAGTTATCTTATAAGACTAATGACAGGTAATACAAATTGCCTTCAAATTAGACAGGATAAAATTTATTAAAAACGTTATGAATACAATTATTTTTATTTATTTAGTTTTTATTAACAAGAAAATTTTTTTTTATAAGACAGCACATCGAAAAAGATGATATCTTTCATTTGACAGATTTTTATTTAAACATCACTCATACAAGAGGGCTCAGAATTTAATTAACAACGTTGGCAGGACATGTCCGTGGCCCTGTATAAAATAATTGAAAAATGTCTATTTTTTATTATTCATATATATATAAACAGTTTAGTTGAAAAAAAAAAAAAAAAACGAGAGGTACATAAAATTATTTGAGTAATATACCATTGACGTAATAAGTATCTTCACTAATGGTACAGTTTTTAAATATTCAAATATTTATCGATTTTCAATATGCATACGTGCAAACATTTGTTCTTAGATATTTATTGGTTCAAATAATCTTGTGTATATTAATGTATTCTATTATATAGCTACATCATTGAACAAAATTTTAAAATGGGTCATTTTTTTGACAATAAATAATGGATATTTGAAACAAACATTTTCTGATGGCTTAAATATTGATAACCGAGAGTTTAAGTCTTGATGGACATTCTTCTTGTTTAAGTCTTGTTTGGATAAGAAAAAATAACTTAAACATATAACCTAGATCCAAGTTGGTGTACTTTTTATGAAAGTTATTATGACTTAGTTTGCCACATTTTAGAAAACAAATGTAGTGAGAAATATTTTATTAGAATATGTGTTTACTTTTATATACAACGTCAGATGTATCAGACTGCAAATTTCAATATTTCGTGAAAATTTGAAAGAATTGTTTTAGAAAAATTACGTTGAAACATATACACTCATGTCCATAAATTAAGGATAATGAAGTTAAGGCAAAGAAAGAGACAGAAGCAAAACAAATTTGTAAAGTCTATTTATTAAACAAAAGGTAAAGTGCAACAAAGATGCTATATGTTTGACATAATTAATAAAAATTGCGATTTTTACTCCCTGGAGCAAATTTCAAAAAAGAACCTATTTACAAAAAACAGTGTAACATGGTTAGTATGATGGTTAATATGGAGTATGTCTCCCGGACGATGCAATACAGGCCTTACAACGCCTAGGCATGCTGAGTATCAAATTATCAATCTGATCTTGGGGAATATTACACCACTCATCAAGCAATGCCTCCGAAGTTCCGGTTGACAGGTGGGAGGGAGTTGACGGGCTGCAATTCGTTGGCCAAGCATATCCCACACATGCTCTATTGGATTCAAGTCCGGTGAGTATGCTGGCCTATCCATACGGGTGATATTCTCCAATTGAAGGCATCTACAACGTTTGCACGGTGAGGACGGGCGTTGTCATCCATAAACAGAAATTCAGCACCCATGGCGCCCCGAAACAAACGTACATGCTGTTCCAGAATGACATCCCGATAGATGTGGCCTGTCATCGTTACACTCTGATCATGCAGGTCAGTTCTGGAACCAAGAATAATTCTTCCCCAAACGAGCCATCCTGCACCACCGTAACGGTGTCGTTCAATGGTGTTCTCTTGGTGGTAACGGGTACCTGGCGCTCTCCATATGAAAGTCCGGCGAGAATCAGACTGCAACTAAACCTGGACTCGTCGGAAAACATCACACCAGACCACTGTTGTGGTGTCTACAATGCATGCTCTCTAGTCCAGGTTAATCGCAGCCGACAATGAGTTGCGGTAAGTGGAACACATCTGACAGGCCTACGAGCATATAGACCAATGTGCCCTAAGCGTCTGTACACGGTCTGCCTTGAAACTGTCGTACCGGTAGCTGAAGAGAGCTGACGAGACAGGTCTGATGCTGTGCTCCGTCTGTTTCTTTGGCAGTAACTGCTAAATACCGGTCCTCATTCGGCGTTGTAACTCGGGGGCGACCTGTGCTGTAACATCTACTCACATTACCATCCTCTTGGAATCGTTGCCAAAGCCTGGAGATGACACTCTGGGCGATTCCAAGTTCCTCGGATACTTCCAGCTGGGCACATCCACATTCCAGTCGTCCGATAATTCTACCACGTAAAAAATAATCCAAATGCTTCCTTTGTGCCATAACTATGCAGTTATTGCACTGAAAGGCTTTTAAAGCGCTTGTGAACAATTTTACTTCTTTGCCACCATTCCTTATATACCCCTCTCTTACACTCTCATCATTGTCACGTACTATCCGCGCCATCTGGTGGTTTCCCGTCATTTTATTTTAGAGTTCAATTTCGGTGTTATTCTGAATTATCCTTAATTTATAGACATGAGTGTAAATTACAATTGGAATATGATGAATTAGCTACATTCGGCCTGAGGTTCACTGTCTACCGTCCATGCTTTAAGTAATCATATAGTAAAAGAAAATAACTACTTTTAAGACTGGATGCCCAATCAGTTGAACATCTCAATTTCTAGATTTTTCTGGGGGAAATCATTTAATTTTAGCATTTTAAGCTAATTTCTTGGCTATACCAAAAAGTGTGATGAAAAGTGTTAACACTAACTAAAAATAAAAACGCATTTGTATTTTTCTATTTTAACTTTTATGAGGAGAAATATATTTTTAATATAGTTAGAATAATTCATATAACAAAAAGTATCTCGTACGATAATGTTATTTTAAAGTGTTAAAATAATATTTTAAAAGTTAATATTATTCAAATGCATATATTTCAAATGCAAATATTTTTTTTTTTTACTCTACCCAAAATACTTTTGACCATACTATCCCCAAATTAATCACGCTGTCAATTATCAAAAATAAATATTGAAATTAACTATAAAGATTGCATTTTTGCAGAAAGAATAGAATTTAACTTTAAGCTTGTAAGCTTTACGGTAATTATACATAATTATACGTAGTTAACTTTTCACAATAGAGGAGATAATTTGTTTTGTTTCTCCATAAGCATAAAATGTGAGTATATTTATTACTTAGTCCGCTCAGTGTAACTGGCTCCACTGAAAATGTTCATCAAAGAACGTTGTTGATAGAGGCTGTTTTAAATATTCATTGTAAAAGAAGTCCAGGCATGGAAGAAACTATGAGTAATAAGACAAATAATGTAGGGAAAATAGTGGAGAAATATTTCTTTGTTTCTTTTAAGAGAAATGATTTCCTTCTTCTTCTCCTCATTTTCTTTCTTTTTCTTTGGGAAAATAATGGAGAAATGCCTGTTGTATGTACTTGAAAGACATACATCCGTAATTCAACTTATTATTGTTCACCATGTTATAAATTACATAATATTAAACAAACTTGTAACAAACTACATGTCCTTTAATTTTTGATATTTCTGTATGTCCTGCAGTGTCAGGAAAACCTTTTCAGCTCTGTATTGATGCGTGATAGCGAATCGTCTTGATACCCTAAGACTATTCCAACAATTCGACCCTTCTCCTTCTAGAAGTTTATAAACTTGATGCTATATATCAGAAAGGATTTTTGTGTCTTTAATATTTGACATACAAATTCAGATTTATGTTGCTTACACATATATACTTAAAAATACAATGATATTATAAATCATTATACAAAAGTATGAATTAAATAAGTTGTATAATTTAATATAAAACTCTTAAAATTGTGTAAAAAATGCATGCAAAGGAGGAGAAAATAATTCGATATCCTTAAATGTAGTCACTTATGTATCAATTTATTCAAAGAACAGATAATCAGAAATTAATATAAACATTTATAGCGTCAGGGCCTCTTATAATAATTTTATGCACAATTACTTTTTATGCGCTTTGGTATTTTTGACAAAATCACGCATTCCTTTTATTAATTAAAAATCATATAAATTAGACCGTCTGTTTTAAAATGGGCATTAAATGTAGTCACTTATTTTACCCAACATGATAGAAATGGAGAACAGGCTGTTGTGTTTTTCCGTTCCGTTGTTTTTCATATAAGAAAAAATGAATGCTTATGAAGTTGTTCTTAGTATCAGGTTTATGTAGGGTAAAACTTAAATGATTCGGAATCGCTCACCAATGCAGAGTCGGAAGATTTTCCTAATGTGGTAGTTCATACAGGAATCATCACAAATGAAAGGATTCCAAATAAATGATCATTAATCAATGTTCATCAATAAAAGTAACAGCGGTGAATTACGGCTGCATATTGTTTTTATTCAGAATCATCCAGACTCTACAGAGGGTCATCCCGGCATGGCGTTGAAGGTCGCTTACTTGAACATGGATTTCCCTGTACTAACACTAATTAACACAGTCTCATATGTTTGTATCTGGAATCTGCACCGTTCATTCTCAACATTCTCTAAAAACATTTTAAATTACCACTGGTACACATTTCCAGATAGAATATGGTACCTAGCCAGATCGTTAAGCATACAAGCACTTGTGCTACTCGCTCATTGCACTCCAGAGACTCATAAGACCGATGCATTCCCGCAAGTTCCACGTAAGTATGATCAGTCATCAGTCACAGCTATTTGAGTGTGTGAAATAAAGAATCTGTGCGAGAATGTCTCAGAATCTCTCCCCGTGCGGCACCATATATCACATCTGGAAAGTATTTCCGACCCAGAAATGCCATGGGATTCCGAATCGTCTAGGAGTGCCCTGTCGCCCCAAAAAGTTTGTTGAACTAGTGCTACGACATCATTTATATAATAAAGTATAATAAAAAGTCCATAATAAAACTGAGAGGTACAAAAACAAATTACCGTGGAGAAGGGATTTATTATTTGTTATAAGATATTATTGAAGGATTTATTATTTATTACAATTTATTTATTAGGATTTGTTTGGGATTGATTATTACGTTGAGTTATGGTTAATTAGGATGGATTTGGGGATTGTCATTACGTTGTAGAATAGTCTATATGTAATATATGCTAATAGCTAGATTAATATTTTTACTTGAAATGAATATAATAAATAGATTAATCTTTTTACTAATTAAAAAAATAATAAATATAGATTAATAAAACATTAATTTTAATGTAACTTAATAAAACTCTATATTTGTTGAAAGCTGTATAAAAAAAATTAAAAATAAAACGTGGTTGCTTTTATTAACATTTAAGCTCTTAAGAAATAAATGTTAAAAGCAGTAGCATTTTTAACTCTTTTATTATTCATTTTTAAAAATATAATTAAACTTCTATTCTAAACTCCAATGTAATAGAGTTGTTTAATCGATTACAAAGAAGTCAATTTAGTGAAAATGTTCCTTAGCATTTAATCTTTTATGATGGATTAAGTTAACTTAGTAAAAGTATATAAATTTACTTGACTGAATGAATTACTTTGACACATTTATAGGTTAATAAATAGCTTTTTATAATGGAGATGGATTTTTATGTAAAAAAAAAATCTATAAATTCAGTTTGTATGTGTAGCTGGTTGAGAGCTTTACGTCTTCATGTCCAGGCTGAATTGTTAACAGCTTCAAAACTAAACATAACTTGAAAGATTTAAATACATCATTGTGTAGAGGAAGGTTGAAAGATTCTACAATGGGGGAAAAGAAGGGGTGTCGTGTGCCATCAAACGGAAAGCAGGGAAAAAGTTGGCCTAGATAGCTCAGTTCCACTTTTATATCTTGGGATGGATACTTGTTATAAGCGTTATAAAAGACACAATTGGAAAGTATTGACGAGATTTAACAATAAAAGTCACAATGAATTAAAATGTATACTTGTTGCCGAATTTTACAATAGCGGCTTATATGCAACGAAGGTGGAAGCAAAATTCGAGAAAACGTACAGTAGAAGGGAAAAGGACTCAAAATAAATCCCAAAAGCATCAAAAATTAAATATTAACCGACAATGTGAATACAGAACCAGCTGTCGAAATTTAGAATGCGTTACGCTCTGTGTGCAAAGTGCGCCTATACTACGGCTGCCACCTTCGAACTAGTACGTTTAAGAACACAACCATCACTTACACCTTTGCAGTTGCAGTGCGAACTTTATATAGCCTACTCAAGTTACCATATACTTATTATGTATTATGCGTGTATTGATATTGCAACATAGTTCTATGTTATTAAATGTATGCATCATTTATTCATTTGTTTCCTTATTTTATCCCCCGCTCCTCAACTCTCGCGGTAACATACATACCAGAGTACTATGCCTTCTTCGAAAGTTTTTTTTTTTTGAAGATGGTATGCATAAAAATTTGATAATTTTATAAGATGACATATGTTTAAAATACTGTCATGTAAAAAAATATATTTTTCAAATGAGGTTAAATAATTTTTAGCATTATTATTTAACATATAATACTTTTATCCGTGTAATTACACTCAAGAGCCAAAACATTATGACCACCGCTACATTTTGCAATGAACTCGCCTGGATGACGTGGAAGGCACCTGATCAGGTGGAAGTGGTATTTAACTGGTATTAAGTGGTGGTATTGATCCATGCCAAGGCGGGTTGAAGCTGTGTTGCGCGCCAAAGGTGGGCCAACTCGTTATTGACAGGTGGTCATAATGTTTTGGCTCTTGAGTGTATAAAGCGAAAAAGGGGTCATTCTAAGAAAATGTAAACTTCAAAAGCTAGAAATAAAGTTCCTATCAATAACTGCATCCCGTTTTTAATTTCTAGGTATATTCGACCTTAAAAATTTGCAACACTCTTGATATTGTTTGATTCTGGCAACAGCGGTCAAGTCAAACTTTCATTCATGAGAAATCTTTCAAGTTTTATGCGGAACACCATGAATTATATTTTACTTTTTATAAAAGTGTGAAAACCCGTTTCAATTTGAAGCCTGGGTGATTTAAAAGCTCGAATGTTCAAATACTTCATTTACTCATGACTTTGGAAAATATTGTTTGTTTGTGCATTAATTAAATTTATGAATTCTAAACAATTTTTAAGTTAACGTAGATCACAAAATTTTAATTTTTTTCTTTTATTATTAAGCAGAAATTTTAAAGTGGTATGCTGCGCTTGTTTGTTATTTATAATATTTGAATGTTTAATTTTATCATCATTAATTTAATATACATGCCTGTGACAAACATAATGTGTAGTTATACGAAAATCGTAACCGAAGGAATTGTTACGTCAGTCTCATATTTTATTACTCTTTCAACATACTTTTATAGTAATAGCATCGTTAATTAACATTCATTGTTTGTGATATGTATTTTGTGGATTTAATGGAGCATAAATGTTAAACGTGCTGATTATTGTTTCATGAATTAATTCAGTGGGAAACAACACTCAAGTCGCTACGAATTACCGCTCCTCAATGGCTGGGAGAGAAACTAGAAACAGACAAACATTTCAGTATTTTAATTACGCAGCATTATTTCAGTATTATATTTACATTTCAGTACTAATTATTTAATTCTCAAAAAAATATTTTAGGTTTCAAAGTATGTCTGCAACATTACATGCCAAGTCAAAATTTACTTTCATCCAAATAAGATATAGCTTTAAACTGAATTTGCACAAAATTATTAAATTAAACGTCATAATGAAGTCATAGCAGCTTATTTGAAAACTGATTAACATCCATCTGTTACAATTTATACAGATGTTTTAACTACACAGACATGGAAAACAAGATTTGATACACTAAGCACATAAAGTAATTTCAATTATCAAAAGATTTATTTATCTTTAAATGAATGTTTTCAATTACTAGATAGAATATTTTGAAAACTTATTTGAATTAAAAATATAAACTTCAGCTATTTCGAATAACAGGGAAGCAGCACATTTTAAAACTTTTTAAAAAACATTTTTTTCTGAGTAACATCAGGAAAAAAAGACCATCATAATTCATTTTATTCAGTCTTATAATGTAATGCATGAAAAGATTATTGCATAAACAAATGGTTTAAAATGTACAGTGAGGTAAATTTCTGTTAATTTAAATGTTATCTTTAAGTGTTTGAATGTTCAAATTCAGATTCTTGAAATGAAAAAAAAGTAAGTTTAATGCCCTGAATATCTTGAATGGAATAAAATAGATCCACCATATTAATAAAGTTATCTTATTGTGTGTAAATATGTGTCATTGCAGAAGATAAATTTCCTGATATTAAAAAATCTTATTTTAAGAGCCAATAAAACAAGAAATTTTTTTTAAAAAATTACAAAAATTACTTTACAAAATCTTTTAACAACTTTACGATTACTAATTCATTCATTATCATGTATATATTCTTTGTTTTCATAATTGCATGTTATGTCCTCCACATGAGAAGAAATTTCTTTTCAAATTACTATTTGAGAAGAAATTTCCATCGTACCTATTCACGTACCGTCACATTCTAGAGTTTAAAAGTAGTAAATGCAAATTGCAGAGTTGTATATTTCTAGAAAATTGTTTAGAAAATTAATTAGGTTGAAAAATATTACATTGGCCCTATTAATTAATTTAGGCAAAAGCAATTTGCAATTAATTCAAAATTGAATACTAAATATCTATTCTAAACCTACTGCGATATTCTATTACGGAAAAGAAATGTTAGTATCAGCTTTTTAAGTAATTATTTATTAAATAACTGCTTCTTTTATTATGTTTCTCAGCATGAAATGCACTTAAACTAATTTACTGGAGTTACTGCACTTTTTTTCCACTTTAAAATTTACATATTTTTACGGGAAGCATTTTAAAACACGAGAAAGTTGCAGCCAGTTTTTTTAATTAAATGAAAGCGTTAATTTTGACAAGAAATTAAGAAATCAAATTGACAGATATTTAAATTTGCTAACATAACTTAAATTTACGAATTGATAGAATGTATCTGAATGACAAAAGAACTCTGCTTAATCAAACGAGTTTCTTTTGCCTGTGCAATATATTAAATATATAAAATATATTTTTTCTGTAATATTTTAATGCATATTTTTATATCTTTCGACTACCATTCAGGATTTTTCTTATATTTCCATTCTGCTTTTCTCCTATCATCTCGCTTTTAGCAAGGGGAAAATGCGTTATCATGTTATAGAACTCATAGAAATAAGGTGACGCACTTAAATGTAATCAGGATAGAGAACAATCTCATATTTCTTTAGATGGCGTGAATGGCCGAGTGGCTAGCGCTCTGGCGCTCGATACCACAAGTTTCGGATTTGAGTCCTGGCTGTGCCATGGAAGTTTGTAGTGGTTCGGAATCTACTTTAAACTGTTTAAACCGGTCTAACATGATCGTAGAGCTTTGTGGAGGTATTGTTACTCTGCGTTCGTAGTTTATCTTCAAGCTACACGCACCCCTGGGTAGTGCTAAGTGAGTAACGACGGTGCAGCACTTACCTTAAGGCATCAAAGACAATAGCTAAGTATTTGCCACTGCATTAGAATAAAAAAAATATTTCATTAGATGTCAAATTAAAGGAAATAAAGTTATTGAAATCATAAAAAGAGAATCTTTGGAAAATAAGTAGAATTATATGATGCTTTCGTTTCATAAAGCTGAAATATTAGCATTTTTAGCATTAATGTTATCATTAGCATGTTTAACAATCGCATCTTTATTTTTAATAACTTGTTAAATAAAATAGCAAGACATAATTTTATGCAAACATATTATACACACACACACACACACACTTGTGTATGTATTTGTGTGACTATATGTGTGTGTACATAGAAAGAACACAGCAGATCAATACGAAAACCAAAGAACTAAGAAAGAATAAGCTGGAAACACGATCCTCTTACACAGCAAAATCCACAACAATACTCGTTACACACAAATTGTATCACAAAACCATCATAGTATTCGCAATACAAAAACATGAAATGTCTTACAATAAGATTTCTCAAAAATATATATATATATATATATATATACATATCTTTTCTCTCTTATATATATATATATATATAGAAAAGAGAGATAAAAGTTTATAAAAAGTAGCTGCATTTATTTCATTTAATATTTTGCACATTTCCAGAATGTTTATGTAGAAAACATATCTTTGTGTGTGTCCCATGAGAAAACATTTTACTTTTCTTACTATATATTTATTAATCATGTTTATCACTTGGGAAACATTGTTTCGCATTTTATTTGCAAGTTATTTAAATATTTCATTTCTAAAATTTCTTATTTCAAATTCATATTTCAATAAGCTTTCCATATTATCATTTAAATGGTACATTTTTATTTTTTTATTTGATTATTTTTTTATTTTATATGGAATTCTTGAGACGCCATATATTTTTTTCTTTGAACACATAGTGATGTTTCTCCTTTGTGGGTTTAAACGTGTTTCTTTCTCTTTTTTTTTTGCTTTTTAACTTCATATTTTTGCAAAAATGTTTTGTAAAACTTTATTTCCCCCTATATATTATTAAATAATTTGGTTAAATTTATTACAAAGACTGTAACAAATATTTTATAAAAAAATTATCTGGATAGATATTTTTAATATAACAATAAACGTTGTATAAGTTCAATGTGTTTCATAAACATAAAATGGCTAATTGAAAAGAAATGCACACTTACAAATATAAATAAGTATATACTAATGGATTTTTTTATAAAAATACATCACGTTTTTTTTTTTACTCATAGTTTACTTTCATTTTGCAGAAATAAATATTAACTAAAACCGATATAATAAAACACTTTTTTGTGAGAAAAAGTGTTCATAAAATTGTACAATTTTATCAAACATGTGATGTTATATACAAGATAGTTTTAAATGTTTTTTATAGTTAAATAATCATTCATTCTTTCAAGAAATTATTTTATATAATTTCAACAAGTATTTTTTTTAAACTCAGGAATTCTATTTTAAGCTCCATTTTTGTAAATTTGAAATTTCAAATTAATTTGTTATCTTTTTAAATTTTTTATAACAATATCATTTGACAAATAATTTATATTGTGATAATTATTGAAAAGGCAGTTTTATACTATTAACATTGAGGATATAATTAAAGATATATAGATTTCTAATATTTAAAAAAGTTTCAATATTTCTAGATTTATTTTAACCTAATTGTTTCTGATATTAAATAAATCCTCTTTGTAATATCTATTTGGGATATGAAATAAAAAGCTTTCAAATTTTGATATAAAATTAACTGTCACATACTACATAAGAGCAATGTATTTGATTAAATTTAATAAAACAGTTTTGAAAATACATTAGAAATATTAACGTCCTGATAATAATTTTAAAACATCCGTCATAGGATGAAAAACAAAAATCAATAAATTTCTCATGAGTGACATCTTATTAAAATCTTTATAACTCCATGAAAAACTGAGAATCCATTAAATTGCGTTTTACTCGTTTGGGAAAGATATTGAATTAATTCGTAATCAAATTCGTTACAAATGAAGGCATATCTTTTAAGAATCATGAAACTAACATAAACTTATTAATAATTAATTCATTAAAAATTAAAATTTTAGGATATTATTTATTCATATTGAAAACATAATTAATGATATAAATTTCTAATATTTATAAAATTAACAATATTTCTAGATTTAGTTAAACGTATTTGTTTCTGATATTAAACACAACGTAAATAATAAATTTCCTCATTTATTACATTTCAATGTTTTTTATGTATAAAAGAAAATCATTTTTAAAAATAAATATAGAATGTTTGAAATTTAATTAATTGTTGTGTTATTGATTGAAAATGGCTTTGCAAAAATCTCATTTATCATGGAGATCCTTTTATTTCAAAATCATTAATTAATGCTTAATGGATATTTTTGATTAATTATGTCTACAGAAAATTCCAATATTTAAAATTACGACTTCTTCACGTAAAAACATTCAATAAATCTTTGATATGATTAATTTTTCCCCATTTATTTTCACTTCTGTGATTTTTATTTAGTTTTGAAAATATAATAGATTATGTTGATTTTATTGAATTGCATCAATAACATTTTGTTATATATGCGATATATATTATATTTGGAAATAAAAACTCCGATATGTAGGATTTTAAAATTTTTTTAACGAGATGATATATTTAATCAATTGGAAATTTTATACAATTATTTTTTATTAGTCGAGTTAAGCACTATTAGGGCCTAATATGCGTGTGGTCTTAATTCAGAGTTTTTCATTGATACAAACTGAATTATTTCTCAAAATAAATATGCGATGTTTAGTTCCCATATTCATTAAAATTGCCAATGCCATAACAGTGTTGTACAACTGCAACACATTGCCCACAAAACAGAATTATATTACAAATATTTTCAGAACCATCTTAAAAGCCAATTTTTTAAGGGTCTTTTACCCTCCGTATTTCTTGGAACTCTTCACTTCTGTACACTTTCTTTCTTTTACCTCTCCCATTATCGGTTCCAAAGTCTAACGGACGAAAAAGAATGTGCGAAGTCCAAAGTCTGAAGTAAGGATCAACCTGTCCTTAAAAGAAAGATCTATCAAAATTGAACTCTTCCCCGTTGTCACATTTTGTTTCAAAAACATGATGGAATCTTACTCTGTTCTGTTAAAAATGTTTACAACTTTCAGGCAATAATTTTAACTTATTAATATAAAGAGTTGAAGACTGAACAGTCTTTCGATGGGTAACACTTTGAATTTCTAACTTAATGGAACTGATTCAAGATTCGAAACCTCACAAAATGATCTCAAGCCGAAACTTCCTGTGTATATATCAATGCTCAAGATGGGCAAATAAGACCTCATGAAAATTTTTAGAGTGTAAATGGTGGAGAAGTTTTGGTACTACTTCTACAATTAAGTTGTGAATTTGTTGTGGCACGATATTGGTATATTAACAAACTGTGCCGTACATTTGATAATGCTAAATCTGCTATATATTTGCCGTGTGGGGCTAATAATATGAAGTCAAATTGTCCTGAATCTGAAATGATATGGGGCAAACATTTATATGTGAAAGCATTTAAGTAAAATATTATTTTTTAAGTAAAAGTGAAACGTTACTTTTCCCATGAGAATCGTATTAGTTAATGTGAATGTGGAATTTCAGTGAATTAATGAAAAACTTGAAAAGACCACGTAGGTGACATGTAGACCATCTAGAGAAAATGTAAAGGACCGCATGGGGATATAGAAAATTAAATAAACTTGACTCTGGATGTGTTGGCAATCTTGAGATGCTCCATCGTTTTTATAAAATTTAAAAGAGAGTTGTTGTAGTAACTATTTAACTTTTTGTTCTGTAGCCATTGCTTTGAATTGTATAAAATAAATAATATTATGAGTTGCACTTCAGTTTTCTTCTTACAAGAATTGGTCCTGATGTAGCACTTAGCATTTTCGTTGAAATAATTGAAATTTTAATCTTCTCGATGTAACGAAATTTGAGCTAATCGAGCAACGTTTGGGTTTTATAATTGGCGTCCAACATGGGGCAAGAAACCAACTATGGTATATACAGGTGTATAATATAAGATAAGAATACGTCGCTGTTGACAAATATTAGTTGTTTAAATGCTGAATCTTGACACTTAAATTTACTCACTATAAAAAATTCATTATTTCAAATTTGTTTTATAAATATAATAAACTTGGAAGTGACAGAAATAGTAACATATTTTTGCATTAACCAGGATAAACCTCGAGAAAACCTACTGTATTCACCATAATAAATTTAAATTTCCAATACTTATAATGTGACATGCAAATTTAATATTTTCAATATTTGCTAAAAGAAACATGATAATTACTAAAAATAATAAATAATAATAACTTTTATGGCGTAACTATAAATATAATGAAACAATACTTTCAAAATATACGAAGCAAATTTTAACATGCAAAACTTATCACAAATTTTTTTAAGTTCATTTTTGTTTTATAATGTTTGAAAACCTTCACTTTGCTTTTTTAAAAATAAATTGTCATCTGCATGAAATAGGATTGATATTTAAATTATTTTTTATTAATTAATTAAATATTTCTGCATAAAAATGTAAAAATACTGTTTTATAAAATGTTCCTTTATATTTAAAAGAGAATTTGTTCACATGGATATGCACTAGGATGAAGCGTTACTAGCGAACTTATGGGATACGAAAAATGATGTATCAACTATTTTTATGACAGTTCTATACTATCTCTATTATATTATATAAAACATCCAATTTTTTAAAATATTTGTTTCATCTTTGACTTTAAAGGTAGAAAATAGAATCTTCTAACATTTTTAATATATTAATATCTTTCTTGCATAATATTAACAAGGTATAATTTTTGAATATCAATGAAATTCAACTTTATTTAATAAAAAATGACTTTTAATTAACAAACTACTGATGTTTCAAGCGAATTGTTTCCTAAATGTTAAATGTCAGTAAGTTTAAAATTATAAAATTTTAAAGTATTTTTGATGAAAACTGAATTTAACACAAAATAAAAATTATATATTTATTATATATTTTATTATATATTTTAAAATATATAATAAAATAATAATATATATATGTTATTTACTATTTTTTATTATATGCTTTTTAAAAAAATTTAAACTAATTTAATGAAACCTTTGTAGATAACAGTTAATATTTAACTTTTCAGCTAAGTTAAATATTAAGCTTACGTATTTTTAAATCTTTGATTTATTTATACCTGAAAGACATCATTAACTTTAATTTAAATCTTGAGTGAAGCATCCTATAAATAGGCAAGATCTCCAGCCCCGGCCTTTAAAATACATAAGTCCCTAAAACATGCATTGTTTCCTTTCATAAAATAAATTCTAACATTGCAAGTATTTAGTTTCTAGTTACCATGGTAACCAAAGGAACAATATATATATATATATATGTGTATGTGTGCTATAACAAAACATAAAAATGATTACTAATTTGTTATGAATTCATGAATCGATTTACTATGAATTATTTATTATTTATTTATGAATCGATTTCTTTAAATTATGTCTATAAGTGTTTGTTTACAAATATTCGTTCATTCAAACATTCTTTCTCGGCTTAACAGTCTTGATATACTATCTAGCGATAATTACCTGTATTTTGTTTAGTGTAATTTTAATACTGAACATATATTTAGCAATAAATATGGTAAAAGATAAAAACAAATTAATAGATAGAGATTTAGCATCCAAGCTAACAGGTTAATGGACAAAGCGTCTTACATTCTGAAATATTTTTAAATAATTTTTCAAATATTAAATTTTTTCATTGAATTAAAGTTGGACCAGGTTCCATATTTTAATAATATGAAAACCTAAATATTTTTCAAAGAAAACACTAAGTATATTATTTCAATAAATTGACATAAGATGAAATTGGTCAGGACTTTGCATCTCTGCTTTACATTAGGAGCTCCACGTACAATATGGTGTCAACTGACCATATGTTTATAGAATCCACTCCTGCCCTCAAGCATAATGGGTTTGCAACCTTTTTCTATATTTCGACCAGAATTTATACGTTGAATAAAAATGGCAGCGTTCAATTTCCTACTGACATTCGAAATGACCTGTTCAACTGCAAATTCAAAGTCCTAACTCTCAATCGCTTTACAAAATATAAAAATACCTCAAAAAATAAAATGCCAGTGGCTAATTGAAAAGAAAACTGTAAAAATGTTTAAATAACATAAATTTAAAAAAACAAACGTTACGTATAAACAATCTAAGTATGCATTTAAAATGCATCAATGGATTAAATGACAATTTAAAATAAATCTTAAAAATATTATTTATACAGCAAAAATTAAAATTTCAAAAATTAAAAGATAAAATTCAAAACAAAACTCTTCACCAATGTTTTTTTTTTTTTTTTTACTTACCTCATTATAAAAATCTGTTCCATCAGTTATAGATTATTTAATGCTTTACTTAAGAAGGAAAAGGTTTTCAATCAACCTTTCAAACTTTCCCGCCAAGTTAAACAAAATCTTACGGAAGTTCGAATTCCCGTACCTAAAGAATGAATCTAAAAATAGAACCCCGTTGCATTTATGGTAAAACTCGAGACCTGGCAAAGTGTCAAAACCTATACGTGCTGCGCCATTCATTATTTGGATCTCAACCATTAAGGGTTTTTAAAAAGCGCGGTTGATCCAATTTTGGACAGTTTCAATCTAAGTTGGCTTAAGTGTCATGATTTCCTATCTCATCATTATGTCTCATGATTAGAAATTGGGGTTTTCGTTAATTTTCGCTACATTTGGTTAATATGCCATCTAGGAGAAATTTTATTAGGGCATTTTAATTAAATTAGAGATTGTAATTTCAATATCTTTGTTCGTAATTTACCTGTTAGTGATAAAGTGAGTTAATTAATTATATGCATAATATTTTATCATCAATTACGTATGCTGTATTTTATATATTAAGTATAACCAAATTGTTTTCATAAAATTATTTATTGTTAGTTATGATATAATTTAGGTTAACGAAAAGGTAGCAAATCTAACACAAGCTAAGAATTAGATTTTATATAACGTTTAAACTGTATATTTAATTATTATATTTTTTAGTTAGCTGTTTTAATATTTGGATAAAAACTTTAATTTAACTGTCTTAATTGAATTAAATATGATAGTTTCAAAAATCATTTGTGTTGTGACAAACTTTTTTTGTGGTGTTTTCGTTTTCGTAGATTTAGCATCTTCTTTTCAAAATATATAATGGCTCGTTTTTAAATGTATAATGTATGCATTTAAAAATGCGAGTAATAATTAATAATTTTTAATAAAATTAATTAATTGATTAATTAATCAGTTTAAATTGTTCTGTTGTCACTTTATTGGAATTTTTTCTAATTTTAAGTATAAGAGTACTACAGATAGAAAAAAACTCAAAAAATAGCTTTTAATTTGGTAAAAGGCAATTTTCAAAATTTTGGAATAGCAAAATTTATTTTAATCCATATTCTATGTAAATAAAAAATATGGTAATTATGTTCTTAAAATTATTAAATTAATAAGTTCATACTGTTTTGCTCAAATTTATAGTGTAAAATGATTTTAATCCAAAATAATTTATAGCTAAAGAACAACTTTTTCATTAATATAAATATTTGAAAAATATGAGTAGATATTAATATGAAAGTAGTAAAATTTGAAAATATGTTCTTACTTAGTTAGATTTAATCAAGTTCATACTGTTTTGCGCAATATTTATAGTGTAAAATGATTTAAACTCAAAAAAAATAATTTATAGCTAAAGAACAAATTTCTTTTCTAATTATTTATAGCTATTGTTTTATTCCTCATTGTACAACATTATTAAATTAGAGCTGATGATAATTTTTGAATATCTGAAATGTACTCTATACAAATGCATTTATTGCTTATTTTACTAAGTAATCAAAAATTATTAAAATAAATTATATTTTTTGCAATAGTTTAGAATCATGTAAATTGAAATTTGCATATGCTCTCAACAGAAGTTTATGTACATTATGTGTTCATTTCCTTTATTTAGACTATTTCCACAGCAATATATTTATACATGAGGGTTAACATGAGGTTATAATGAGTTTATATTATAAGAAACTAAAAAAAAAATCAACATTTTTGTTTTAATTACTAACATTAATGTGAAGTTATATAACTTCTTAACATTCTTTCCACAATGCATGTTTCATGGCATGCATACTACATTTGATACCAAACATAAATTATTGAAATGAAAAATGATGCTTTCCAAGTTTGAAAAGTAGAGTAGTTTTACGAAAAGTAAATACATTTTGGTTGTTTCTCCCTTATATGAGACTGTGAAAATATTGCAGAATCTTTCATTCCCCTAATAGAAAAGAACTATTTTTTTCTCCGGAATTTCAATTGATTTGCGAATTCATGTTTACAACTACTCAGAGAATTTCTAACAAAAAGAATTGATGTTGAAAGGGAAACTTTTTGCTTTTTTTTTGTTTATTTATATCTAAAAATGAAAACAAATGTCATATATGACAATTCAAATGACAATTTCAAGCAAATGAAACAATTCTAAATCATAAATTTTTATAAGCAAAACATTTGGTTCTATTGGACAATTGAAACTTAATAAGGTAATATTTGACAAAAATTTTTACATTTAGCTAACTATTAATACTAGTATTTACTTTCAATTATTTGTCATGATCATACCACCCACAATATGTATGGATACTCCAAGCAAAAAAACCTTTAGCAAATATTTAAGTTTTTAAAAATTGTATATGATTATATTGTGTCTCAAACTGTAGTTTTTTTTATATTTTTAATGATAATTTTTGATAAAATCAAATAATAATCATTTAAACAAATATATTATTTTCCTTTTCATTTATGAGAAACGATACAATATAATAAATAAAAAACATGTATCAAAATCATCATTTGTATTACATTGTACATTAAAATGCGCCGTAATTATTAAATAAGGATCTATTTTCAATATAACAATAAATTGTTTTGAAATTCACGTCATAAAATAAAAAAAAAAAAAATTTGATAAATATATAGACTAATGGGAGACAATTTATTAAGTATAATCTATAATTTGTATAGTTAAATTTAAATTAACTTTTATCCATTAAAAGTTTTGCACTTTTTAAATAAGTTTTAATGTAAAGTTTTGTAAAAATGTGTTATGGGATTTTAAAAAAAAAAAAAAATAATTAAGAGAAATATACTGCACACATACAGGCTATGGGCACAAGAAGGCAGCAGATCAATCGCTTGTGATACAATACAGTTACTATTTAAAAAAAACCAGAAAAACACAATAGCGAGTGTGACAGCATACAGTCTTTCCACTGTCAACAG